>CM076573.1:609423264-609671089 GCA_034641835.2 Pinus albicaulis | reverse complement strand
GATACTTCAGTAAATTATGAAATAAACACATTTGCATATCTTCACTATCATTAAGAGCATAAGAACAAAAAGATAATTTTACACAAGTAGCACAGTAGAAACAACCACATGAACACAGTTATTTGGGACAATTGTCCCTGTTGTCGCACAGATTGTTTAGGGCACCGCGACAACGGCTCAGACTGGGGGCTGTCACCTTTATCCCCAATCTCTCTCTTTAAGCTGTCTCCTTGCAAGCTAAGGGAGGTGGACCCTGTTAGAAATGAGGAGGAAAAATCCAGGAGACACAACTAAAACATCAAATACTTGATAAAATTAACAGGATTTCACAGATCTAGATTAGATTTCACGTTAGAGACCAGTGCCTTATGGAGTCAAACAAGATCCCGTTATGCAATTATAAACCAGTGAATGATGACTAACTGCTGCTTATGGAAACACGATTGATCAATGATATTCAATTAAAACACTAAACCAAGTAATAATGAAAATGCTTTAGATTTAACAATTTAACATGCTCAATTAATTCTCGCATCTGCATAAATCACTATTTATATAGTTTAATTCCCAAGATAAAATTTCAAAAACTCACTTGACCATAAAAGATATTTTTGAGAAATTTTATAATTTTTTTTATTTTTTATTTATTTTTTAAATCTAAAATTTAAAAATCTAAGTCTAAACAAGACCAAAATCTAAGTTAAAGACTAAACTAAAGTTAAATTAAAATTTAAAATCTAAAACTAAAGTTAAAATAAATTAAAACTAAGCTAAATTTAAACCTAAACTAAATTAAAATAAAAAAATTAAAATTTAAAACTAAATCTAAAAGTTACGCTGAATTTGAACAAATCGAATGAAATAAAACGACACCTAAACGAAAACAAATAAAATTTATAACCGACCGAACTAAACTACATTAAAACCAGCGCTAAATGAAATAAAAAATCCAAATCTATGCTTAAAACTAAACCTACATAAACAAATGAATCGAAACTATAGTCCTAACCCTAGGTTACCACAATGCATTACAAATGAAATAGATCAGAAATATAAAAAAATGCCGGCGTGAAAAATTTTAACGCGATTTGTGTTTCTTGTTGTCGTTTGCAGCTCGACTGGTCGGATGGCAGAGACGGCGTGAAGATTGGAGGTCGAGGGTTTTTATTTTTTGAATGCGTTTATCGTTTGCGGCTTCTGTGTTCAGGTTGGAGCGGAAGGAGGCACGATGGCGTGAAATCTCAAGGCTGGACGTCTGCGTGAATTTTTTTATATATGCAGATTGATGAGGAGCAGGCACGAGAAGAAGCAGACCACGGGATTGGAGGGCTCGATGGGCAGAGGAAAGGCGTGAGAATTTGGACGGATATGCAGGATGGAGAAATCGGCAGAGGGAGATAGGGAGGAAAAACGTGAAAGTTAAGCTTTGCAGATCATTGTTTGAATGGTAATAAAACAAGAAAAGGGACAATGATGAGTATTGCACAAGAATGGGGCTAGGGCAGTGCAGAACCCGGATGAAGACATTGAGTGAGATTGATAGCAATCGACCTGCAAAGCACACAAAATTCGCTCGCTAAACCTAGAACTCGCAACAGTATCCTTGTGTCTTTTAAAGGTAAATGATGTCAAATCCTTCCCATGCTAAACAGCATAGCTTGAGGCCAGATCTGGCCTTTGGAGGCTAGATCTGCCTTAAATCTAAAAAAAAAATCGATTTTGAACCTGTAACCTGCAACAACTGATCAAATCTGAAGATGCACACCAAGAAACTATTAAACCCTTACAGTCCTGAAAGAAAAATTACAAATTTACACTAGTTTACAAATTTAGAACCCTCAAGGTCAGATTTAAAATTCATTTTAGCACAATTTTCAGAGATTAAAATTTTTGTGAGAGGCACAAGCCTTCGAAACCCTGCAAAATCACAAATATCGTAAGATAGACCCGGAATTTAACAAATAAAGAGCTTATCAGATTTATGCTTATTGAGAGTCGGCTGGTCCAACCGAAGACTTCCCCAGACGCCCAATCTTAAAAAAAAATTTCCCTGCACACTTAGATCTGAACTTTAGACCGATAGAGATTTAAGAAAACAACATGAGACCCTTAGAAAAATCAGAATGCTATTTTATAAACCCAGAAAACTGCATAAGATACCTATATGCAGATTAATCCATGAAGGCCATCAACCATAAAATACAAGAAACCAAGTAGCAGAGTTTAGAGAGAATTCACCACATAGATCTGAGAAGGAACATCCAGATTTGTAACCCCAAAGTCTTTAGCTTTATTCCTCAAAAAGTTTACAAGAGCTTCTGAGAGCAAGTGCACGATTCTGAGATCGGATGACTCAAGAATGACAAAGACCTCTAAATTTATAGGACCAGATCTCTAACGGCTAGTTTGGATGATCCTCGTCAAAATAATCTCAACCGTCCAAAAGATTTAATTATCTTTTAATCCGGAGCGTTGAAATTAAAATTTTGGAGAAAAAACGAATTTATTATTTAATTCAATTTTAATTAACTCAAAAATATTATTTTTTGAGTTAATTACCCCAAAATTTTGACCTTGACTTAACCACCAGGGCCCAAGGGTCCAATATTTCTTAAAATTCTCAATATTCCCTTGGCCTGGGGCTGTCAAAATCATTTTCCAAGGACCAACAAATTTTGCCTTTAAAGATTTAATCCCAATTTAGGACCCTAAATTAATTAAATTTCTGGTTTAGGATTTTATTAATTGACCAGAAAATTTAATTAACTGACTAAGAGGGGATTATAATTATTTTTCCAACCCTCTTTTACATGAGATAATACATTTACATACATGAAGGGGGGAAACCCATTTGTATAGACCCTCAAATAAATACCCAATTCTGCGACCCAAAATATGATCTAGTAGACCAAGTAGCTCAAACTACTTTTACAAGGACTCGATAGAGAACACTAGGACTCACTTAGCATGCTAATGACAAAATCCACCCTAGCTTTGGGGTGAGGCTGGAGGGAAAAACTCTGCCGATCACTTTCGTGAATCAGTGAGACAAAAAACCTCCTAGGATAGAGATCATCAACAACATACTAGGCTTACTTAGATTGTTACATACATTGACGGTCTTACTTAGATCATTTACATCATTACATGCAGAATGAGTTTACATCATTTATAAAAATTGTCGACTGATGATGGAATCTGAATGGCGCAACCACGTCGAACATGAAGAATCCCATTTGAAAAAATGGGGGTGTACTGCTATGGGGTAGTTGACAAAGTGTGGTCAACATCTGGCTCTACTTGGGGACACGTTGCTTCATCGAAGAAATGTGAGAATCCAGAATCTGCATCCAAGCAACACACAAGATTACATAAGTAGCGTCCATCCAAATGTCATCATATAACATTAAGTACATGAAAAATAGAAGCTCTTCTTTTATTCATTATTCTATTTAACATGAAAAATAAATCTACTCTAACTGCAAAATGAAATGCTGAAATAACAAGGAGTAAGGTTAGAAATACGATACAGAGGATGCCCTGTGGCATCAGATGTGCTCAATATAGTGTATGCTAAGCATTTGCCTACTTTCAGGCAAGTCTGTAGGCTGCTTTTCAGATGTGCCATGGCCGATCTTGCATAATGTAGGACTCTGTCTTATCCAAATGTCAAGCTGCTCTCCACCATCAGACGAATCAAACCACTTACTTCTTTTTTGCTTCTTTCTCTTCTTCTGAGTGGGTTGTGATGTCAGCAATGATACCACTGTAGAATTCTTGTCCTCATCTTGAAGATGCCTGTACAAAGTATCTGAAGAACTTGGAGTGTGACCAATATTATTCTGGATATACTCTGTCAATGGTGACACATAAGCTTGGTCTTTCTCAACATCCTTTGAAACCATAGTGAAATCCTCCGTGTGATGAGATGAGAATGGCTTTGGCAGATAAGAAGTCTTATGATCTGTTGATGAATCTTCATAATCAAATTTCGGCTGAAACTTTTGTAATTCTTCCATTTTTTCCAATTTCTTCTGTATGGAACTCATCTCCCTGGCATGCCTTACTATTAATTTTGTCTGATTTGCCTCCATATTTTTTATTTCCAACAAGTGATTTTCCTTCATGGTATTCATTTCCTGGGTGTGTCTTGCTTCCATGATGGACATCTGATTAGAATGATTAACTTCCATTATCTTCAACCTGTTTTCCATGACATTTATTTCCTTAACATGTTTTTCTTCCATGGAAATTATTTGATTAGAGTGATTAAATTCCATGATCTTTAATCTGTTTTCCATGCTTTGAATTATTTGCATATGATTGGGTTGCACATCCTTAATCATCTGAGCTGGTTCCTTAACATGACTTTCATGATCTTCTATATGCATGTGATAGTCCTTACCAACAACATTAATTTGATGACTTGACCTTGCCATTCTACTAGCTATGATCCTTTTGACAATGGGACAAGTAGCCTCTTCATGAAGATCATTACAGGCTCTACAATAAGGAGGAACTTCATCCACAAGATTTGCGAACTCAAGCTGATTTGTCGGTCTCTGCTCATAAGATAGGCCTCTTTTCTGCAAAGAATTATTATTTCTAGGTTGGGAATTTTGCGTTTGAACCCTTTCCATTTGAACCAATCTAGCCTGTAAGACACTTATTTCCTTAGCATGTTCAGAGATCAATTTCGCTTGATTAAGCTCCATGCTTTCAAGTTTCTGCATTAACCTTTTCATAGGGTGATCATCATCTTCTAGAGGTTCTTTCAACTTAGAATCTGTCAAAGATCTATCAAAATCTGGAGTTTTGGACATTCCAGATGCTTTCTTATCCTTTTCAATCTCCTCAGCTAAAGATTGACAAGCTTTATAATTTCTAGTTTTAGCTCGCCTTAACTCATATGAAGTATCAGAATCAAAAGCATCAATGTAAAAATTCAGAAGAGATCCATCAGGAGGCTTATGAGTTTGAGATATTTCTCTAAGAATACCATTAAATCTCCTGTTAAATTCTTCAGTCGTTTCATTTTCTTTCTTTTTTATAGTACTGATCTCTATTACCAAATGTCGATCTTCCCTCTTATCACCATACTTTTCCTTAAAAGAAGTTACAATTGATTCAAAAGTATCAAATGAATTATCAGGTTTTTCCATGAACCAGTCAGCAACATCCTCACCAAAAGTAAGAACAAAAGTTTTCATCTTTACATCATCGAAATTATTATTTGCAACTGCAATTCTATTCCACCAGTTAGTGAAAGCAAACAAATGAGATTTAACACTAACTGCATTATTTCCTTGAAAGATAGGTAATTTATCCATTTGAGGGAGATCATGGGGATAACCCTGAATATTAGCAAAATTACACGGGGCAAAAATATCCATGATATCGTTTTTAAGATTTTAGAAACAGATCCGTGTTCAAGAATAGTCAAAAGGTCCTCAAGAAGCGAACTTCTTGGCAGGAACTCTTGTAAGAAATGAAAGAATTGGAGTCGCCACTTGAACATGAAACTAATTCTAAAACAGGGGAAATAATTGAGAGATAGCAGATGGATATCAGGGGGGGATTCTTGTCTGGGAATAAAAAGATGAATAAGTGGAGTCGCCACCCAAACAAGAAGCCAACCGAGATGTCCAGGTGCTAAAGATACGATGATGAAATGATTAGTGATATGACGAAAGATAAGACGATGCAAATATGAAGAGATGAAAGGTCGCCAGGAAATGTGATCCTCTCATGACAGAGTAATGATGAAAGATTAGAAGATTAGAAAATGTCGTTAAGATCAAGGACAGAAAAACTCTATCCCCGACAACGGCGCCAAAAAATGGCACAGATTGTCCAGGCACCGCGACAACGGCTCAGATTGGGGGTTGTCACCTTTATCCCCAATCTCTCTATTTAAGCTGTCTCCTTGCAAGCTAAGGGAGGTAGACCCTATTAGAAATGAAGAGGAAGAATCAAGGAGACACAACTAAAACATAAAATACTTGATAAAATTAACGAGATTCCACAGATTAGATTTCACAAGTACACTGCCCGTTGGAGTCAAACAAGATCCCGCTATGTGATTAGGAACAAGCAAATGACGATTAATCGTCGCTTATTAAAAACACGATTGATCAATGATATTCAATTGAAAATACTACAACCATGCAACAATTTGATGAAGATGCCAGGATTTAAAATGTTTAATTAATTTCAATCCAGACAAATCAACGATTTTTTATAAATAATTTTAAGATAAAATTTCAAAAGCTCATTTGACTATTGAAAATTGGAAAATTTTATATTTTGTATTTTTTAATTTTTTAAAGATTTTTTGGAATTTTTTATTTTTTATTTTTATTTTTTAATTTTTTAAAACAAATCAAAATTCTAAATCTAAACAAAAGTTCTAATCTAAAATATAAAAAGGCTCTAATTTTAACAAAATTTAATCAATCTTAAAAGAAATTAAAATTAAAACTAAAGCTACTATTAAAATTTAAAATCTAAATGCTAACCAAATCTAAAACTAAGTTAAATTTAAACTAAAATCTAGCTAATTTAAGGCTAAGTTAGAAATAGGCTAAAATTAAATCTAAATTAAAGTAAATCTAAAACTAGAGTTAGAAACCAAACTAAAAAATCCAAGCCCACGCTATCACACAAAAAACTTGAAATCTAAAAATTTTAAAACAAAAATCTATATTAAACTAACTTAAAACGAAACTATCATTAAAAGTAAAACCTAAAATGAAATCGAAAACTAAATCTGAAACTTAAACTATATACAATAAATAAAATGAAATCGTATTGAAACAAATCGTAAGGGTTCACGTTTTTTTATTTATGTATGCATTTTTTTTTTTTTTGTTTTTTTTTGTTTTGCAGTTTGTCGTTTTTGCAGGTCGGACGCTGGACGGCTTGATGGCGGAGGGAAACATCGACTTGCAGAACGGATATGGACGCGGGTTCAGGAAAACGACGGACAGAGCAAGGAAAATCGGCGGCGTGAAGAGGAAAGGGCAGACGGACGTGGATGACTGGTTTTAAAGCTGCGTTTTATTGGTTTGAATTTGTCGTTTTGTGCTTTTCGTTTGATGTGCAGGTCGAGGGCAGCAAATGGGAAGATGTATAAATTGTTTGTGTATGCAGATTGATAAGGAGCAGGGACGAGAAGAGGAGATAGCGGAATAAAAGGACGTCGACAGGCAGAACAAAGCGGCAGCAAAGGGGACGCAGATGAAGACCAGAACCCAGTATAAAAATTTCCCACGAATTTAGAAATTTCCTCAATTAAACTCAAATTTCATGCTCTTGTAATCAAATATGGTCCATATTTTTCCCACAGTGGCAGCCTTGAGACCAGATCTGGTTTCCAAAAGCCAGATCTGCCCTAGATCTTTAAAAAATTTCCGATTTGAACCTGTAACCTGCAACAATCAGTAGATCTGAATATATACGCACCAAGAAACAATTAAACCCTCGTAGATCTAAAAAAAAATTTACAAATTTACAACTAATTTACAATTTAAAACCCTCAAGGTCAGATTTAAATCCGTTTTAGCACAATTTTCAGAAGTTTAAAGTTTAGGTGAGAGGCACAAGCCTTCGAAACCCTGCAAAATCACAAATATCGTAAGATAGACCCGAAATTTAACAAATAAAGAGCTTATCAGATTTATGCTTATTGAGAGTCGGCTGGTCCAACCGAAGACTTCCCCAGACGCCCAATCTTAAAAAATTTCCCTGCACACTTAGATCTGAACTTTAGACTGATAGAGATTTAAGAAAACAACATGAGACCCTTAGAAAAATCAGAATGTTATTTTATAAACCCAGAAAACTGCACAAGATACTTGTATGTTGATTAATCCATGTAGGCCATCAACCATAAAATGCAAGAAACCAAGTAGCAGAGTTTAGAGACAATTCACCACATAGATCTGAGAAGGAACATCCAGATTTGTAACCCCAAAGTCTTTAGCTTTATTCTTCAAAAAGTTTACAAGAGCTTCTAAGAGCAAGTGCACGATTCTGAGATCGGATGATCCAAGAATGACAAAGACCTCTAAATTTATAGGACCAGATCTCTAACGGCTAGTTTGGATGATCCTCGTCAAAATAATCTCAACCGTCCAAAAGATTTAATTATCTTTTAATCCGGAGCGTTGAAATTAAAATTTTGGGAAAAAAACGAATTTATCATTTAATTCAATTTTAATTAACTCAAAAATATTATTTTTGAGTTAATTACCCCAAAATTTTGACCTTGACTTAACCACCAAAGCCCAAGGGTCCAATATTTCTTAAAATTCTCAATATTCCCTTGGCTTGGGGCTGTCAAAATCATTTTCCAAGGACTAACAAATTTTGCCTTTAAAGATTTAATCCTAATTTAGGACCCTAAATTAATTAAATTTCTGGTTTAGGATTTTATTAATTAATTGACCAGAAAATTTAATTAATTGACTAAGAGGGGATTATAATTATTTTTCCAACCCTCTTTTACATGAGATAATACATTTGCATACATGAAGGGGGAAAACCCATTCGTATAGACCCTCAAATAAATGAACACTCATATCTGCATTGACAGACTAGGACAGAATGTCTACTTTTATGTGGTGACTCTGATAGAAAAACACTAGACTGGTTAGCATAAGTATGTAACCACCCCTAGAGCCGGGGTGAGTTTCCTGAGGGAAAATTTTACCATCACTTCTGAATCATGAGATAAAAAACTCTCCTGAATGAAATGGTCAATAACATACTAGTTTGCCTAGAGTACATAAGGACTTTCAATCTTACTGGATCATTTACATCATAAAATGTGAATGGTTTACATCATTTGTAAACTGCTGACCATGATGGAATCTAATACAACGATGTTTAATACATAAGAATCCGGGGTGTACTGCTATGGGGTAGTTGACAAAGTGTGGTCAACAGGTCCCACTTCATCGCATATCACAATTCGAAAGGTTTGTAGGAGACAGCAATTAAAGGATTTTGGGATTTTGTTGATGCGAAAAGAAATTTGAGTGTGCGGTCATGAAATAAAAGCGAATGACTTAGGGAAAATAAAACTGAAAAGGGATAAATGGTATGTAGAGCGTTGAAGTTCAGAATTAGGTCAAATGAAGGGTAGGAAGGGGGGTAGATGGAATGAATGAGGGCAGTAAGGATTTCGCTCACCATCGCACTTAATCAGCGACACTTTCCTCTTTCAACTGAATTAAAAGGCAGATAGATTCATTTGAAGCTCTTTGACAGTTAGGATTTCCCTTCCTTTTTCCTTCTCCACTTTGTGTGCGGTCACTAGCCAACAGATCCCATGGCTCATTTAAATAGAGTAACTGCAGAAAACCCCAATCTAAACCCCAATGCCTGTTGAGAACTCTAGGGCATAGAAATTAAGTGATTTCTCTTCAATTAGTAACTGCTTGTGAGTACTTTTTACTTCTTTAGATTAGGATCTTCCTTTACTTAGGTTATTAGTGTTCTTCTCCATCAAACAACTACCAATGCATAAACCATAAAGAGAGAAGAGACACAAAATATAGGCTATCAGCCAGGGCCAAAACCTCACTCAGAGGAAAACCCACACATTCTTCTTATAGAGATTCCAATTGACGAATACCAAGACCAAGATCCTTGACCTATTTGCCACTCCAGACCAAGACACAAGTGCTCTTCCACTTTGACCTTCTCAGCAATGAGACATTATCACCACTATCATGACGCCAGGGTCTCCTTCCTGTATTATCACTGAGATGTTACAACACTGAGATCTTCTTATTGTGGTAGTACCTAGATCCTCCTAGTGTGATGACACTGAAACCCGAAACCTTCTTACTGTGGTGGCACTGAATTCTCCTTGCTATTGTGACACCGAGACAAGGATTGCCCTTGACTGAATTCACCTTGCTGAACTAAGACAAAGATTGCCCTTGACTATGAGATAGCAATGAATTTTCTTTGTTGTACCGAGACAGAGATTGCCCTTGACTGTACCAAGATAGAGATAGTGTTCCTTGCCGTTTTGAGATCATATCATCGTGCTAACACTGAAGTTTTCTTACTGTGGTTACCGAAATTCTCTGCAATCCTATCCAAATTGCCTCTGCAATTAGCCCGAGTTCCTTTACCCTTATCTGAGCTCCTTCACCGAACTTGTCACTGCAATTGACCATCTGAATTTCAGAGGTAATCCGAACTTCTTGACTGTGAAATAGGCCAAGTTGCCTATTTATAGTAGTTTGTCCATGTATATTAGCCGACATGAAAGTTTGAACAGTTGTGTCTCCATTTTAGGTAAAGCCGACATGAGTTCTTCATTTCATCTTGAGGTCCCCTTGAAGAGGGATAACTTGTGCTTGTCTTGGAGGGCTACTTGACAATCCTATTGAATCATATACATTTGTAACATGCCCAAGAAGGGTTCTTCATGACTAGATGACAAATCCTTAAGGCTCAAAATGAGAGCTGTTGACCACTGGAGTGGCACCTGATGATTATATGAAGACTCCATGCCCAAGAATAAACCAAAGGACACTTGTACCATCAGATATCATCATATCACCAGAGTTTTTAAAATATACTTCTACTTATCATTTTCTCTTGTACCCTGATTCCATGTCCTACGGGGAATTGTAATAAGTGATGCTAGAAATGATAATTTTTGAGTTAGTATTGAGTCTGTAATAGGCCTAGGTAGCTTGGGACCTTGCCAACAAGTGAGTATTACTCTAGAAGTTTTTTCACTCGATTACTTATCATCTCCCCACCAGGACTTAATAATTAATTGAGTTTTTTCCTCCAATTTTACTGCAAAGCCGTTGTACAGCTTGATGGTGAGACCTTGGGTGAGTCCTAGTGTCTAGAGTTAATTTATATTACCATACTAGATCATAGAAAAAATTTCGTGGAATTTGGTTAGATCTAGGTAGTCATTTTTAATTTTTTAGATTTCTCGCAGGTCAAAAATTGCAATAAAAATTGTAATTGAATTGTAATAAGTGTTGTCTAGAAAAGTTGTATGGAGTATGAGTAATCAAAATTACACCTCTCACCCACAACTTTCTAGTATGACACACTTTGAAGGGTTGAAAATGTGATTTGAACCCTCAAAACTCACTTTTCCTAAGTTTAGTGGGAAATCTGGCAATTAATTAAGCCAGAAATTAAATAAATGGAGAAAAATAAATATTTACACATGCTAAATGTTGTGGAAATGAGGCGGAAAATTATGGAGGATTTAAAGTGAAGTCCCAAGGTGATGTGGACTCCTAAAATCAAAGAAAGGACATGTGCTCAAATAAAATCGAATTTTTGTCATTAAATAAGAGTTGCTTACTTGGAAATTCGAATTTGTGAAGTTAATGCACATTTGGAAGGATTTGGGAGAATATTTGGTGGAGATTTTTGTGGGAAATTGTCCCCACATGGATTACCACCGATATACACTTGTCATTCCATCATAAAATTCAAATTTGGCACATAAGGGAAGAATAAAATGATGTCCACTTGCCAAAATTTGATTTTTACACTTGGCATTGGAGTTTCACTTATCAAATTCAAATTTTCCTTGTGATCTCCTTCCTCTCACCACTTGGCATTTAGTTCTTCATTGGTATTTTCTCCCATTCTCTTATATAACTGAGCCTTGGGCTTTCATATGTAATACAAGCTATTGAGCTTGAGAACACGCTGCTGGATTATACACAAACTTGTAATAATACAAAAGTTTTTGGGATAATTTGTGATGGTGTTCTTCTCCTTGCATATGTGGTAAATTTTTTACTTTTTTTAATGCTTCTATTTATTTCTTCATGCTATTGTTTCTTTCATACTTGTTGCAAGTTATGTTAATATGCAGCTATCTCATATTAGCATAAGAATTACTTAACTGCTCTAGGAAAAGAAATCTTCTAGCTGATGTCAAATAGATCTCTAGGAACTCTTTCCATTGCACTAATTTAATTTCATGTGGATCTAATGAGTTGTGGTGAAGTTTTGTAGAGGAAACATTTTTTGGTCAAGCACTCAAGTGTGGGGAAGTTCTCGAAAGAACCAATCCATTCTTGAAAATATTCAAGGAGAACTCGTATGCATTTAATTCTAAAGTCTCATCTATTGCGATATGTTTTGCAGACGTGCTCTTAACTTTTAGGCTCTTATTTACAGCATCAAAATTATATTAAAAATTTATTTTTCACATAGTGCACTTCATTTATCAATATCTGTCTATTTCAAAGAGTTAAGTCATGGCTAATCAAAGAGGAGAGCTTGTTCATACTCTTTGGTCTAGCCTCTTGTAGATTATTTTTGTAATATACTTTGTGATTTCTTGAGCTAACATTTGTTGTTGAAGATTTGTTTTAACTTGTTGTCTTGCAGCTACTTGCAGGTTTCATCTTCAGAAAACAACTTACAAGTTTGCATGCAAGAGCTTGGGGCTCTAGCTTCTTGATCATTTCTCTCTCTTGGCCATGGACATCAAAGAGGCTTTGTCTTTTTTCTCCTCCCTCGAAAAAACTGCATTTTGTTGAGTCTTTGTGGGCCTCAAATCGCAGAAATTTTCAGCAAGGAAAGGTTTATAGTTCAAGCCTAAATTGTGAAAATTGAGATTTTGGAGTAGCATCGGGTGTGCTCTAGCTCCGTGTAATATTCCCAATTAGCAGCATCTAATAGGTAATATTAATTTTTGGCCAATTTACTTTATAAAGTTAAAGTCAGTTAATAAAGTGGGTTAGGAGACATTCAACCTACACTTCGGACATAAAACACTTCCTAAAGTCACTTGAGCACATTTAATTAATAGCATGGGGCCCAGGGGGTCAAAGTGACAGTGTGGGCACAGTGGCAGCGTGGATCCAAGGCAGCGCAGAGATCGATGGACAGCGTGGCCAAGAGGGACAACACAGTTTTGGTGGGGCCTAGGGGAAAGAAAGGCACTCCAAGCATAAAGAGGGAGAGAGGCCCTTCATTTGCTCATTCGATTATGCATCTTTGTTTTGTTTATTGACATTGAGCACGCTTTTGTTGTTCAGCAAAGTCTGCAAGTGTTGTTTAGCACACCGGGTGTCTCCGAGCAGAGATCCCAACCTCAGCCCCGGGGGACTTCGAGTGCCTGCTCGGGTGAGGAGTTCTATCATTCGGTTTTCAAGTGGGAGCTATAGCATCTACAACAGGGATTATGCACTTGCTTGGGCAGCGTAGTCTTGAGGAGAGACCACGCAGTTCCTGGAGGAGGTAGTGCCGGGAGCTGAGATTTATCAGGGGATTGAGCCCGGGATAGTGAGAAGGGGTCAGCCCTTAGTTATTCCATCATTTTGTCAAAGGAGGAGGCCACCATTTGCAGAGACATCTTCAGGACCAGGGTATTCCACTGGGACAGCGTGATTTCTATAGAGAGGTGATTTTCCAGGGTCATCCATTCCGGAAACCCTTTCTAGGCTTTTCTGGGTATTGAGTGAGGAGCTCATTCCCAAAGTCCCATATTTTTTTAAGCAGGGGAACAGCCCCAAAGAGTTAGCTTATTCTAGTAGCAGTCGCAGCAACAGCATCTTGGAGATAACGCAATCATTGATAGAGCAGCCATTCCGAGAGTATTTCTGGGAGTATCTCTAGCTTGCCTTGTGCAAGCCAAGGTGCCATCATTTTGATCACCTTTTGTACTCATTTCCACTTTCAGTTATATAATAAAATGGCTCAGCGTTCTCCATGTTTTGCATTCTTTATGTGATGTCTCTCTATTTGTTGTAGTTTCATCTTTATGTTGCTTTATATTGCTGTTTATTTCTACCTGGAATATTACAGTGGTATCAGAGCTCACAGACTTGACTCAGCCTGTGGAACAGATTGTCTATAACACCCGCAGGTAAACCTTACATCACTTACCGGGGAAGGAGATATAAGGACCAAGAGAGGCAGCTTGAGGCCACTTTTGGAGAAGGTGACCGCATTCCGATAGTGGACACAGAAGAGGAGGAACAAATGGCAGAGGAGAAGGATGAAGGGAAGGAGTTCAGGGAACTTCTCCTAAAGTCTATGCAGGAGTTATCGAGGAGGATAGAGGAGATGGGATAGAAGTTCACCGCAGACCAGAGATAGCGTGAAACCACAAGGGGTTTCCACATCGGAGAAGGGTCCGGCACATCCCATCACTTGTAGGAGCACCTCACAACGCAGCAGATGGCATCACTGACTCCCCCACGTTCCACGATGCCCACATTTCTAGCTACAGGCATGGGGGCGAGAGCACCTCAGGAACCGGAACCGGTTCACATGGGGGATTATTTTGCCGAGTATCAGTCCTATGAGCGAGAGTTTGGTGAGGCTCTCACTTTCCATGACTTTGTACAGCTCAAGAAGGACAGCAGAACCCGTAACCAGAATAGAGGGGCCCGATACACTCAGGATGGGGATGTACAGCGTATAGTGGGCAGATTTTACCTGCTGACATTTGACGGATCCTCCAAGTGTTTGACAAAGGCTTGGGTGGAGAAGTTGGATATTTACTTCCAGCTCAATCAATGGCAAAGGGAGAGGCTGTCAAGGTGGCAGCGCTGCACCTGGAGGGCGAGGCCCATGCTTGGTGGTTCCACGGGATGGCCACGCTGGGGCACTCAAGGGTGACAGCATATGCAGAGTTTACACAGAGGCTGATAGAGCGGTTTGATCGGAGGGGTCTGAAGGAGCACTTTGTTGAGTTGACTAAGCTCACGCAGACCGGGAGTCCAGACACATACATTTTTGAGTTTTTGAGACTCTCCATGATGGTGCCTGACTTGTCTTCAGCCAGGATGATTTACATGTTCATCGATGGTTCGCAGAACCTCTTCGAGGGTTTGTAATATCCCGGATGGGATATTTTAACTAAAATGCAGAAAAATACTGAATACCATAATTTGCCGTAAAATAAACATTAATTCAACAGAAGACCCCCAGAGACCGACATTTCAGCCAAAAGGGAAGGACACAAGGGTTCTGCCTCCAAAAGGGAACCAAAGCCGAGGGCCTTTGGATGATGAGACTCGAAGAGATCTGAGACGGAAGAAGCTATGCTTCACATGCCAGGATTCACAAGCACCGGGACATCGTTGTGTCGCGAGGAAGGCACACTATATCAAGGTTTTCTCCAACAGTGACGAAGAAGAAGATGAGTATGAGGAGATGGAGGCAGGAGGCAGTCGTGTGGTACAGAGAGGAGATCATCCACCACCTCCACCACCAGGAGCAGGAGGGGCAGTGTTTGCACCTACCAGGGGAGTCATTGCTTCTTTGCGAGGGGTTCCCAAATACTTGACACTACGTGTCTGAGGTACTGTGCGAGGACAACATGTTTTAGTATCAGTGGACAGTGGGGCTACCCACAATTTTATTGATGCACAGTCGGTAGAGCGGAGGAGCATACTGACAGAGAGCTTTGATGGGTTTTTGGTACTAGTTCCAGATGCCATAACCATGCAGTGTGCCAAATATGTGCCAGCCTTGGCAGTGACTATGGGGACTTACACTCTGACAGATCATTTCTTTATGGTGGACATTCCAGACACCAACGTGATATTGGGAGTGCAGTGGTTGATCACACTAGGGAAGGTCACCACAGATTGGGAGACCTTGCAGATGGAGTGAACGGACAAGAAGACCGGGAAGCACGAGATGATTTGGGGCATGCACACTTATCCGCCACAGACAGTTTTAGCACACTAGATAGAGGCAAACTTCCGAAAGGGAGATATAGAGTGTGCAGTGGAGCTGCGTGTTTCGAAGGCAGGGTCTACAAGGCAGGTCGTACACCCAAATGTGCAGTCTATCTTGGACAGATATGCCACAGTTTTCAGAGATATACCACCAAGGCAGCCACCAGATTGGGGGTTTGAGCACACCATGAGCTGGAGCAGGGCATCTAGGTCGTGATTACTACACCCTATAGGCATCTTAAGGCCTACAAGGATAAGATTGAGAGGGCCATTCATGAGCTCTTAGCACTAGGGCACATCCATCCTAGCACTAGCCCATTTGCTTCTTCTATTGTACTGGTGAAGAAAAAGGATGGAACACTGAGGATGTGCATTGATTATCGGGCTCTCAACAAAAAGACCATGAAGAACCGATACCCCATCCCACAGATTAATGAGTTGATGGATGAGTTGAGGGGATCGAAGTTCTTCTCGAAGATTGATCTGAGATCAGGGTACCACCAGATTCGCATGAGGGACCAGGATGTTCCCAAGACTGCTTTCAGATGTCACTACGGTCACTTCGAGTTTTGGTGATGCCCTTTGGGCTAACCAACGCACCAGCCACCTTCCAGTCCTACATGAACCACATCTTCCGTGGTCAACTAAGAAAGTCTGTGTTGGTATTCTTTGATGACATTTTGATATACAGCCAAACATGGGAGGAGCATTTGCAACACATTGAGGCTGTCTAGCGCATATTGGAGTAGAATTTCTATGCTAAGCTCCCCAAGTGCGAGTTTGGATTGACGGAGATGCTCTATTTGGGGCATATCATTGGTGTGGACGGAGTGAGGGTCCACGAGGAGAAGATCAAGGCCATCCGGAATTGGCTAGAGGCGAAGAATGACGGAGATTTGGGGATTTGTAGGCATCTGCACCTACTACCGGAAGTTCGTCAAGGGATTTTCCCAACTTGCTGCACCCCTCACAGATCTTACAAAGAAGGGGCCATTCAGTTGGACAAACAGAGCATAGAGGGACTTTGACAAGCTCAAGGAGGTGATGAGCAATTGTCTAGTTCTTGTGTTGCCGGATTTCACACAGCCTTTCGTCCTTGAGTGTGATGCATCAAGAGAGGGGGGTAGGCACAGTTTTGATGCTGGGGGGACACCCCATAGCTTTCGAGAGCAGGAAACTATTGCCGCATGAGAGGTTATATCCGATATACAACAAGGAAATGCTGGCTATTATGCATGCACTGGCCAAGTTTCGACAGTACTTGGTGGGGAACAGATTCAGGGTGAGGACTGACCACAACAGCCTTCGATTCTTTTTAGAGCAGAAGCAGTTGCAGGAGAGGTAGCAGAAGTGGGTCAGCAAGATCCAAGCATACGATTTTGACATTGAGTATGTCAAAGGGAAGAACAACGTGGTGGCCGATGCTCTCTCACGTAGACCAACAGCGTTGTCCCTGATGAGTTTGGACACGGATTTGAGGGCTCAGTTGTTGGTAGAGTACTCCAAAGAGCGTTTTTCCTGTGAGATTTTGGACGGACAGGTCACGGATGATAGATACAGGGTGATGGATGAGGTGATATACTTCAGAGATCGGATCTTCTTGATTGGGGGCTCTCAACTCAAGGAGAAGGTGATGCGTGCCTCACATGACTCACCACTATCAGGCCACCAGGGGTTCACCAAAACCTACACGGCCATCAGAGAGAGGTTCTCTTGGAAGGGCCTCAAGGAGGACGTACTCTGGCATGTCAGGGAGTGCGAAGTATGTTAGCTTTACAAAGGGCAGATGAGCCATCCAGCAGGGTTACTACAGCCTCTTCCCCTTCTAGAGGGGAAATGGGAAAGCATATCGATGGATTTCATCATAGGGTTGCCCGCGGTGCAAGGCAAGGACTGTGTCTTTGCCATATCAGCATGGTACACAGCAGCTCAGGTGGCAGAGTTGTTTTCAGGGACGTTTTCAAGTTGCATGGTCTTCCAAAGCCCATTGTTAGTGATCAGGACAGTCGTTTCATGGGCGGCTTTTGGCAGGAGCTCTTTCGTTTGGTGGGTACAGAGTTGACTCTGAACACCAGCTACCACCTTTAGACGGATGGGCAGACGGAGATAGTGAACAAGTAGCAAGAGGGCTACTTTCGAAACTATGTGACAGAGCAGCAGAAGGCATGGTTACGATGGTTGCACTTGGGGGAGTACTGCTACAACACTACTTTCCACATGTCCATTGGTATGTCTCCGTTCTACGCTTTATATGGATATCATGCTTTGTCTTTTGCTGACGTGATGTTTGGTGCTAGTAAGGCCCCTAGGGCCAAAGACTGGATCCAAGAGAGCTAGGATATACTCCAGGCCCTTAAGGACAACTTAGCTACAACACAGAACCAGCAAAAATTGTATGCTAACAGAGGACGGGTTGAGAGGCAGTTTGAGGTAGGGGACTTGGTCTACCTACAGCTTCAACCATACCGGCAGTCCACACTTAAGCAGAAGGGGGTCGAGAAGCTCAAGCCCCGCTTCTATGGACCATACAAGGTGATACGCAGGATCGAGGAGGTTGCATATGAGTTGGAGCTACCCACAGGTAGCAGGATCCATAACATCTTCCACGTATCTTGCCTGAAAAAAGCACTGGGGCAGCAGGTGACTGCAACTGAGGACCTTCCACCCACAGATGATGAGGGGCATTTGGTGCTACAACCAGAGGCCATCATAGACACCCAGGAGAGGCAGCTGCGGAGCAGGACAGTCAGGGAGTATTTGGTGAGGTGGCGGAGCTTGCCGAATGAGGATGCCACTTGGGAGAGTGAGAAGATTTTGCAGCATCCATCATTGCAGTTGCTCGAGGAAAAGCAACGTTTTGGCAGGGAGGACTGTAATATTCCCAATTAGCAACAGCTAATTGGTAATATTAATTTTTGGCCAATTTACTTTATAAAGTTAAAGTCCGTTAATAAAGTGGGTTAGGAGACATTCAACCTACACTTGGGAAATAAAACACTTCCTAAATTCACTTGAGCACATTTAATTAACAGCGCGGGGCCCAGGGGGTCGAAGTGACAGCGTGGGCAGCGTGGGACCCAGGGGGTCGAAGTGACAGCATAGGCAGCGTGGGTCCAAAGCAGTGCAGAGATGGATGGACAGCATGGCCAAGAGGGACAGTGCAGTTTTGGTGGGGCCTAGGGGAGAGATAAGCACTCCAAGCATAAAGAGGCAGAGAGGCCCTTCATTTGCTCATTCGATTATGCATCTTTGTTTTGTCTATTGACATTGAGCACGCTTTTGCTGTAGAGCAAAGTCTGCAAGTGTTGTTTAGCACATCGGGTGTCTCCGAGCGGAGATCCCAACCTCAGACCCAGGGGACTTCGAGTGCCTGCTCGAGTGAGGAGTTCTATCATTCGATTTTCAAGTGAGACCTATAGCATCTACATCAAGGATTACGCACTTGCTTGGGCAGCACAATCATGAGGAGAGACCACGTAGTTCTTGGAGGAGGTAGAGCCAGGAGCTGAGATTTATCAAGGGATTCAGCCCGAGATAGTGAGAAGGGGTCAGCCTTTAGCTATTCCATCATTTTGTCAGAGGAGGCCATCATTTGCAGAGACATCTTCAGGGCCTGGGTATTCCACTGAGACAGCGTGATTTCTCTAGAGAGGTGATTTTCCGGGGTCATCCATTCCGAAAACCCTTTCTGGGCTTTTCTGGGTATTGAGTGAGGAGCTCATTCCCAAAGTACCATATTTTTCTGAGCAGGGGAACAACCCCAAAGAGTCGGCTTATTCCAGCCCATGATGCAAGATCTTGTGATAATGCATTTATTGATAGAGCAAATTTTCATTTGAGTATTTCTGGGAGTATCTCTAGCTTGCCTTGTGCAAGCCAAGGTGCCATCATTCCGATCACCCTTTGTACTCATTTCCACTTTCAATTATATAATAAAATGGCTCAGCGTTCTCCATGTCTTGCATTCTTTGTGTGATGTCTCTCTATTTGCTATAGTTTCATGTTTATGTTGCTTTATATTGTTGTTTATTTCTACTTGGAATATTACACTCTGAAACTTTGTGGAGGGGCTAACACACACAAGATCTCCAAGACCTAGAAAGCGTTTGGAGAAATTTCATCTAGTGTAATAATTATTCAAATAATTAATTTTTTTGATGGGGACCCTAAGTCTAACTTAGGGAAATTGAAAAATTAAAGTGAATTAAATTACACATGTGATGAAATGTTCTAAGTGACGTGGGTCAAGCTTTCTTTTAATCTCAGTCATTCATAAGAGATTAGATAATGGTCGTTAGTTTCCCAACTAGAAAAGTATAAAGGAAGGGCTTGGGGTCAATTGGAGAACACACACACACACATTGCAAAGCACTGAAGCTAAGTCGAATTTCTGGAGCAGCGTTTGGTGAGCAATTTGAAGTGAGTTTGCAGTGCAGTGAGGAGCGGAGATCGCCAAGGGATGATCTGATCTGAGCCCGAGAATACAACAAGAGAGACGCAACATCGTACCAGGGCAACGCAGAGGCCAGCAGGAGGTACGCAGTCCAGCCAAACCGACGCAGAGGGTGACGCAAAGCCATCTGGGTGACGCAAATGCAGAAGAAAGCCTTACATAGTGACGCAGGGGCAGCCTGCGTTGTGCAAAGGCTGCGCTGGGGCAGAGGGCTGACACCAAGGCTGAAAAGACTGCGTTGAGGGTTTCAGTGGGCCAGAAAGGGCTCGAATTCGTAATTCCCCGCAGATGGTTGGATCAACCATATTTTCTATCTCCGAGTGAAAGGTACAATTGCCGTGTATTTTCTCTTTAGGGCAGACCATTTCTAGTGCCTAGATTGTTGTATTCAGATTCTACATAATAATAAAACCCTTTAGAGTTGTTGCACCGGTTTTCCCGCATTTCGATTTTTCGGGGAACATTTGTCCGAAAAATCTGTGTAATTTTGTCACATGTGCGTGATGTTCAGTAAATGATCTATAGATGTGTAGGTTGCAGTTTGTATTTGATTTAATGTTTTTCTGAATACTTCAAATTAGGAACTTGTTAATTCATCAAACAAGTAGGGAAAGTAGATCAAGACACTGCAGTATTCAGAAACTTTCACATGGTATCAGTGCATTGCAGATCAAGCTGATCCATCAGCAAAGCGACTAAAGGTATTTGTTGCAGGAAGGGCAGTTGAAGCAGTAGAGATCCAGAAGAAGGCAGCAGAGCACCAGGAGGGACGCAGACTCTGCAGGGGTGATGCAGAGTCAGTGTTCTCACACATTGGCCGACACAGCTCCAGGGAGGTGACGTAGAGCTAATCTGCTCATGCAGAGGCTAACGCAGCACCAGGAGAGGGACGTTGAGCCAGTTTGCTCACACAGAGGCTGACACAGCACCAAGAGGGTGATGCAGTCCAAGTTGGGAAGTTATTGTGCAGTTTGTTGAGATCAGAAGTGTTGTTTCGGATCTTCAGAAGTTGCTGGTGTGGCACAGGTTCTGTCGGTGCAGAACAGTGCCTAGCAAAGGTGACAAAAGCGAGAGGGGAACAGTCGCTCAGCAGAGTCTCTAGCCAAGGAATCTGAGTTTGATCAAAAGGAGTGATCAAAGAGGACTGATTCGTCAGAATTGGTGAAGGATTTCTGGGAGGGAAATCATTGGTCAAAGGGAGCACATTCTCTAGAGGGTTCTTTCGCCAAGACACCCAGATCCAGTTCCTTGCAGAGTGTAGCAGCAGCGGAAGGGAGAAGAGTTTGTGATTCGACAATTGAGCAAAGATGGTTTCTCATGGACTGAGAGATCAGGATAGGTTGGACGGTGTGTCCAACTTTGTTATCTGGAGGGCCATGATCCTAACAGTCCTGGATGAGTACAGCATCAAGGACCATGCAGAAAATGTCCTAGCTATGTTTACTGATGCAGATCCCCTGAAGAAATTCAACGAGAATTAGGCGCGGGCAAAGCGCTTAATCATGGATGGAGTAAAGGATCACACACGTGGTGAAATTTTCTAAGTGACGTGGATCAAGCCTTCTTTTAATCTCAGTCGTTGATAAGAGATTAGATCACGGTTGTTGGTTTCCCAACGATAAAAGTATAAAGGAATGGCTTGGGGTCAGTTGGAGAACACACACACACATTGCAGAGCACTGAAGCTAAGTCGAATTTTTGGGGCAAGGTTTGTTGAGGAATTCGAAGTGAGTTTGTAGTGTAGTGAGGGGCATAGATTGACAAGGGATGATTTGATCCGAGGCCGAGAATACAGCAGTAGAAAGGCAGCATCGTACCAGGGCAGCGCAGAGGCCAGCAAGAGGGACGCAGTCCAGCCAAACTGACGCAGCAAGTGACGCAAAGCCATCTGGGTGATGCAGAGGGAGCGCAGAGCCTTCTAGAGTGATGCAGGGGCAGACTGCACTACGCAGAGGCTGTGCTGGGCCAGAGGGCTAACACAGAGGCTGGGAAGACTGCGTTGAGGGTTTCCAGTGGGCCAAAAAGGGCTCGAATCATAATTCCCCACATAGGTTTGGATCATCCATATTTTCTGTCTCTGAGTGAAAGGTACAACTGCAGTGTATTTTCTCTGTAGGGCAGACCGTTTCTGGTGCCCAGATTGTTGTATTCAGATTCTGCGTAATAATAAAACCCTCTAGATTTGTTGCATCGGTTTTCCCGCATTAGGTTTTTCCGGGGAAATTTGTCCGAAAAGATTGTGTACTTTTGTCACATGTGCTTGTTGTTCAGTAAATGATCTGTAAATGTGTAGGTTGCAGTTTGTATTTGCTTTAATGTTTTTTTGAATACTTCATATTAATAACTTGTTAATTAATCAAACAAGTAGGCAAAGCAGATCAAGACACTGCAGTAGGGTTTATGTTTTGAAACTTTCACAGTGAAGACTTTCCTTGGATTTTAGAGAAAATTTCATAGTTTTCTCCTTATAGCAACTAATAAAATTCTTGGTTTTGGGAGCGTCGGTTTTACCCATTGGTATTCTTATCTCTCCATCTTTTGGAGATGATTGGTGTTGTGACTTTGTTGGTTTATTTCAATTTGCATGCATAACATTTAATTGGGACATTAACACTATATGCATTACACTCATTTTTCATGCAATTTTATTTAATTTGTTACAAGTTTCAAGTCTTTTCACTTTCATAGCAAGTTCAAACTTTTGCATGCAAACACTTTTAACTTGAATCTAATTTGTCAAAAAATTTGTTCCAAGTCTACTTATGCTTCACCTTTAATTACATCTCACATGCAATTAAGTATTTTGGTAAAATCTAAAGAAACATTTTACTTCATGTCAAGCAACTAGCTTTCAAGTTAAAAGTTAATTTTCATGATTGGTTAATTTACTTACATGCCCCAAGCATTCACTAAAAATTACCTCCAGCTTAAGTTGGTTGAATAGACGTTTTAGGGACCTTCTACCTCTATGGACTCCTCAATGTGAGATCCAAATCTTTGAGGGTGAGATCTGAGGAATAGAATTCAATTGTTACCTTGCTTTAGAATTAATAAAATAAACCAAGAGCATTTTTCATCACATTTACCTTACTTGCAAGTTCTAAATTTTTGTTTTCTTGATGGTTTAGAGTCTCACATGCAACATCATTTCCTATTTTCAAGAAGCATTTCCTTTCATGCAAGTATTGTAATCTATTTTGCAACAAGTTTAGTTTAATTTTCTTGTACTTGGAGCATTTTCTACTTTAGCAAGTTCCATTTCATGTTTAATGATCATCATGTTCATGAATGTTTGATAAGTCTCATTTCCTTTCAAGTACTCTTATTTTGGGTTGCAAACTTAATTGCATGTTGTTATCTTGGTCTAACAATTGAGTTTCTTCTATCATCTCATTTACATTTTCATAAGTAGATCACTAATTGTTTCCTTTTGAGCAAGATAGCTTATCATGCTTTGATTCATAAATCTATTTATCTTGAAATCATTTACAATATCTTGTGCTAACATTTTTCTTGTTTCACTTTTCAGGATTACTTTTGCTTTCCATTTGAAATCATTTCACTTATTTTAAGCAAATACAATTTCATTTCAAATAGCAATATTTTGAAGGCACTGGTTTTCATATGCTTTATGTTTATTTTATGTATTGATGGTTATTGCTCATATCACTTTTTGTTTATAAATCTTAGGAAGTAATCTATTTAACTCTCACAACTCTCCTAGACAACTCACATCTTTAACTTAGTTTCCTTTAGAGACCACCTCCCATGGCTAACCTAGGAGATAGCTTAAACGGAGAGAGTTGGGATTAGTGTGATAGCCCATTCTCTAGGCTCCTTGCCACCAACCACACTTTGTGGGGTTAAAGGCTTTTTGTTAGGATATTCTGACACATAGGAAATAGTTAAGTATAACTTGGTCTAGCGTAGAGTTAGGTAAAGTGTGTTCCTTTACTATGTACATTTGTAACTTATAATCCGACGGTCATGATTTGTAGTGATCTGACAGTTCATTCTCTCCTCGATATTACTGACACTTGATCCATGGCATAACACCCGATTGGTCCATGATCTCTATTTAAAGAGCATGGAGGGTCATTTGTCCAGTAACCGTTTATGAGAGAAGCTTATGTAAATTTCTTTCTTTATATTAATAAATTGCCTGAAGTGGTCGTGCTGGCTCAGGCCGTGGACTGTTTCCCTCTTTAAGGGTTTTAACCACGTCAAATACTGATGTACTGATCTGTGATCTATTTGTGAGCGGTGACCTTTGGTGTTTGATCTAAGGAACTTACCCTGTAAATTCCTACATGGTATCAGAGCTATTTTGAGGGTCGCGTCCGTTGTTGATCCAAATTCGAAGCCGGTTTGACTACATGCAACTGTCATTTCCAAATCTATTGTTTCTGACCACATTCGGGCCGGGAGAACTGCTCTGTTGTGTCTGGACCCTCTGTTAGAGTGGGAAACCCCTTTCGTTTCATGCAAAAAGGTTTCTAGTTGCCCAAGTTATGTCATTTTAGATCTGGAGGTATAAAGTATTTTTTCTACAGTTATATTTATTAATCTCCTTGTTTATTTCGGTTTATAGTCTTTTTTTATTGTCGGATCTATACCATCTTCTCTGCGTATGCTCTTTGCTCTGCGCTGTGTGCGATCTCGACAAATCAGAAACAGGAAGATGGGATTTTTTCTGCTAACTATGCTCTTATCCCGCGACTTTGTGCGATCTCGGGAAATCAGAAATAGCGAGAAAAATAGATAGTTACCAGTAGGACTAACCAGAAATCTAACGTTCTGTCGTAAGGCTTGTATTTTTTTGTTTGCACGAATTGTGTTATTTTTGCAGGAAAAAGCACGCACATCGAAGAGCAAAAAAAAACACGCACATCGAAGAGCTTATTGTATTAAGTTTCGAAAAGGGGGGCATTTTTTTTAAAAGTACAACTTCATCATCAACTTTCAACCTATCACGTAACTATTCGGCACCTACTACAACCTTTCTTCAAAAAGGCATAACTTCTTCATTCGGAAGCCGTTTTCAAAGCCGTTTTTTTTTAACCGACTTAATTTTTCGAGATCTTTCCATTAGAGCAGTTGATTTCAGCCTATTCAGTTTTAATTGTTTTTTTAAATGGAAAGTACATGTCTGGTTCTTCTTAACATCACCAATTATTTCCAATGGATATCCTACATGGTAGACTTACTTAGTAGTAAAGGGATTTATAAAATAGCCACAGGACAAGAAACTAAACCTATCAATGGAGATAAAGCTGCTAAATGGGAAAATAAACAAGATCAAGCACGAAGGTTGATAGGAATGTCCATTGCTCAAAATCTTAGATTTCATATCCAAGAAATTGACTCCCCTGCTGACGCTATAAAAAAGATAAATATTGTTTTTGGCATTAAAAATGAAATCAAAGCCCACCTGCTTGAAAATGAGTTATTTACTTTGGACCCCAGTAATTTCTCCTCTATTGAAGAGTTTTTGTCCAAATTCAAGACCCTTAGACTTCTTTTAGAAGGTTGTAAGGTCAAAAATGAAGATGGTAGCCTTATCTATTCCATTCTTGCTAAGCTTGGCCCTGCATACTTTGTATTTGTTTCCACCTTCCATTCCACTAGAGAAGCCCTCATTTCTCAAGGAACAGCCTACAAGTCCCCCTCTTTTGATGCCTTTTGCGATTCTTTGATAAGAGAACAAGAAAAACTCTTACACCTTGGTCTCATTAATATTGGAAACTCTTCTAAGAAAGCCTTAGCAGCCCAACAGCAACCATATCAAAAGAATCTTAAGAAGCAGCATCCTAAAAAGAATGGTCCTAAACCAAACAAGGGTCTTAAGCAATTTCAGCCGCAAACTAAAAAAACAACTCAACAAGCTAATAAGGCAAATAAAAATAAAGGGAAGAAGACAGATAGACATTGCAACTTTTGTAATCGTGATGGCGACATAGAGTCAAAATATTTTAAGAAGATGGAAGCCTTGGAAGCAACAATGAAGAAGCACAATATCAATTTGGAGAACTCTTCAACTTCATCTTCAAGAATGGCACTTTCTGCTTGTGGTTGTCAAGCATCAAGATCTGATTATGCATTGAATGTATCTTCTTCTTCTCATTCTTATGAGTGGCTCATTGATTCTGGAGCCTCTTACCACATGGCCAAAAAATAAAGCCATGTTTTCTTCTTTAAATGATTGTAACACCAAAAATATTTATGTTGGTGATGATAGATCTCTTAGTGTTGTAGGGTCTGGAACCATTCATCCAGGTAATGGTCAGTTTAATGATGTATGATGTGTTCCTACCTTGCCCTGCAACGTTCTATCTGTTTATTAGATAACTCATTCAGGTGAAGGGAAAACAGTAGAATTCTCACCTCATGATGTAGTAATTAAGGACCTCAAAGATCCTAGACATATTTTAGCTACTGGCATTGCTGATGATTCCACAAGGTTGTATAAGTTTGACAACTTTTGGTCATCATGTCTTCCTTTCGTTTTTGTTGCTCATAATGATGAAGTGAGCAAACTTTGGCATGAGCGATTTGGTCACTTAAATTATCGCTCCCTTAAAACTCTATGTAAAGAAAATATGGTGACATGTCTTCCTATGGTAGCTTGCCAAGATGGTGTTTTTTTCGGATGTGTACTCAGAAAACATCATCGGGATAGTTTTGACAAACGTGCCTCTTGGCATGCATCAACCCCTTTGCAACTTGTGCACAGTGATTTATGTGGTCCTCTTCCAGTTGTTTCTTTCTCTGGCTGCAAGTACTTCTTAACTTTCATTGATGATTTTTTCGAACGCACTTGGGTATACTTCTTAAAACTCAAGCGTGAAGTTTTAACATGTTCTTGGCCTTTAAGGCCTTTGTTGAGAAACAATATGGACATCACATTCTTAAGTTAAGATCTGACAATGGAGGAGAATATGTTAACAACAATTTTATCCACTTTTTCACTGAGCATGGCATTCAATTGCAACATATTGTTCTGTATACTCCACAACAAAATGGTATAGCTGAAAGGAAGAATCGCACTCTAAAAGAAATGGTTAATTGTATGCTTCAATCTAAAGGACTTAGTCTTAATTTTTGGGCAGAAGCAATTAAAAGTGAAAATTACATGGTAAATCGCGCTCCTAAGGTTTTCAGGAATATAACTCCAGAAGAAGCCTGAAGCTCAATCAAACCAGATGTAAGTCACTTTCGTCCTTTTGGAAGTGAAGCTTGGGCCCATATTCTAGATGCGAAACATAAAGCCTTAGAACCTGTTAGCGTCAATTTTTGCATCCTGCCACCAGTGATCAAATAGACTCTTATCATGGTTTGTTAGGGTCCCATAGTCAAATTTTTGTCATTTCATTAGGTCATCATGCAAAAATTTGGTGACTAGATGTAGATCTAAGTATGTTTTTACTCCTTCCAATGTTTTACTAATTTTTGGTTCATTTCACCTCTCAACTAAGTGTACCATCATTCAAAAGTTGTCATCATCATTATAGTCATCTTTATCATGCTTTCATTTAGTCCAGAGTCTCTATTAGGTCATTAGGGTTTCAATCACCAAATCTGTTATCCATGCATAAAATTCGGCAAAAGAGGAATGGTAATAGGTAAATTTGTTCTATGATTTTGGTTTCAAATGTAATTTTTGTTTTTGATATGTAGTTGATCATGTTCCTAAAGCTGCAATTTAAAGTTCCAAAGCTACGAGATTGCAAAAGCAAAGCGAAAATCATGAGGTGGTCCACCCTACCTCTTTGAATTTGTAAGTCAAATAAACCCTTCCCATAATCATTTTCCCTTTCCCCACATCCACATACACTCCTTGAAGCCCTCACACCCCCTCACTTTCACTCCCTAGGCATCTACATCCAAACCCTAGACCCTACACCACACCATTATCCTTATACTGCATTTTTGGCAGCCTCCTAGGCTTAGACCTCTAATAAAATTCCCTAGGTCTACTCCTACCCTAATTCCACTTCCTAAACCTTCCTAACACCCTTCCTTACTTCCCAAATTTTTCCCATCCCCATTTCCCTCTCCTAACCCCTCCATCCTACTCCATTTCTCCAATCCCTTGTTTTTTCACTACTAGGGTTTATGCCTCACAAAGCACCTATGGAGGAAGAGAAGAAGCCCTATAACAAGGGAGGCCAGATGTCAACAGATCCTTGAGAAGGCTAATAGAGAAAACAAAATGCAAAGGCACATGCCCACTCATTACTACACTAGGAATTTGATCTCCCAGGTCAAAATCAAACAATTGAAGGTAAAACTTAAAAAAAACCTAATCAACCAAAAGGAGAAGGGTAAGTTGGATTTTCTTGCTCATGCATCCATGGTTGCATAACATACCTCATCAAGCATCTCTGGACCAATTTTGAGAAGATTTGGAGCAATTTTTGTATTTTAGTGCAAGTCGGTGCAATTTTGAAAATTTTGGCACACATAGGAAATAGTTTTGCTTCAAAATGTGTTTCTGACCAAATGGAGATGAATTTGACAAAACTGAAAAAAAAATTTCTCAATAATAGAACAAGGAACAAAAACCTCCTTCAGTTTATACACAGGTGTTATGATTTGGGAGAAATGTCCAAAATATAGTTGTTATAGGAGAGTTGTTGTACTTCTGGAGTACTCTAGGTAAAATGCAATTTTCTCTGTCATGGAGTGTCCAAATGACTTGCTTGATGAGTCAAATGATAACTAGACAGAGAGAGTTTTCCAATGAGCTATCATGAGCTCAATTAGGAGTTCAGGAAGGCCTCCAAAAGTGGTCTGCAAGCTCCACGCTACACTTTTCCTTTTGGCACTGCACTTTTTGACCAGTCTTGGGAGAATTGATTTTCGAGGGGCTATACTTGATCATTTTCAGTGCTTGAGGGGTCCATTTTGTAGCAAACAGAGAGATCTTTCCCATGAGCTATCATGAGCTCAATTTGGAGTTCAGGAAGGCCTCCAAAAGTGGTCTGCAAGCTCCACGCTATGCTTTTTCTTCTGGCACTGCGCTTTTTGACTAGTTTTGGGAAACATGATTTTTTAGGAGCTTCACTCAACTATTTTCAGAGCTTGAGCGCATTTTTGACAACTAGACTGGAAGAGCTTTCCAATGAGCCAACTTGGGCCCAATTTGGACTTCGAGAAGGCACTCAAAAGTGGATTTGAAGGCCCACGCTGCGCTTTTTACAATTGACTGATATTTCCAGAATTTCAAGTTTTCTCAGTTGATTGATGGATTTCAAGGAAATTCACTGATGTAATTGTAAAAATGAAATGTAATTATGTCATAAATAGTTACTAGGAGTAGATACATCAGGTAAATATGTAATTTTGGTCAAAGTGAATCAGTTTCATGAATGATAGGGATGAGTTTGTTGACCTCCCTACTCCTTAGGATTTCAGTTGAACACTTTGGTGATCAGCTCCAAAAGTTAGGGATTCAACCCCTGAGAGTGGGAGAAGTAGTTTTTGGTCTATATCTTTCATTTCCTTTCTCATTGCAAGAGTTGGATGCTGTATAATTTTATCATTGAACACTATTGTAATCAGACTTTTGGCAAGAAATAACAAACTGAGTTGGAGCTATTTTGATGAGATACCTGTGGTAATGTGATTTGATATTGTTTATTCTTATGTTTTGCAAATGTTTGAATGTATTGTGATATTCATATTCATGCCATCTCTGAATGTAATTGATTCCTAAGTCAGAAAGATAGAATTCATTAGCTTATGCTCTGTTTTGGAGGAATAGTTACAGTTTTGTTTCATCTTCTTCTAATTGAAAAGAATTCATGTTTCCAATGCTCTTTTCTGAAACCCTAGCAGTCTAAACCACTCCATCAAGATACCTTAATGTGTTAAGCTACTTACCTACCTTTCCCCCATCAGATCTCTACAATTCTAATCCTTATTTTCCCCGATCTAGTTTCTTCTCTGGCATATTCACCATCCAGCACTCAAAATCTATCAACCAAAACCCTAGTGCTACTATACCTAGCCTAAAATCATCATTATCCAGTCATCTTGGCTATGATCTCTTTGAGAGAGCCCTCTCTGTTGAATCTTTAGTTAAACTAAGAGGGGGGGGTGAATCAGTTTAACACATACATAAGCTTTTTAAATTTTTCATCAAACTTATTTACAGCTTAATATGTGAACAGTCTTAAAATGTTGCAACAAGTATTAAATTAATATGACACTAAACTTATTGTGAGAGCAGCGAACATTAAGCAGATTGAATAAATCATTTCAACACATAGGCAACACACATAGAGACAACAGATATAAGTGGAAACCCATAAAGGGAGAAAACCACATCTTATTTTTGTTGTGATGCAAAGGCAAGCTCCAACTCCCTCTCACCACTGATTTTCTGCAGGCACCAACCTACAGGAGGCTCCAACCTCAGTCAACTACAACTAACAGCTATCAAGCTTCAACTTGATAGGGAAGCTCCAACTTCCTTACTTAATCACAAGAAAATATTTGCTGATTTACCTCAGATATCAGCTCTGTTCTGTAGTATCTCTTTCTGCTCCTTCCTTTTCTTATCTTCTCTGCCTCACTTCTTCATACTTTGCACTCCCTAACTCTTCTTTGCATATCAATTTGATATGCTTTATACAATTTGCCTCATAACAATTCGTATTCCACAAGGAATTCGAAGTGAATAGCCCTGACTCTTTGCATTCTACCTCCTCACTTCTTTTTCCAGCTTATTAAGAAAATCTCAGCAATATATACAACTTTCAGTTTTACAGTGGAGTTTTATTTCCTACGGAGACTTGCCAGTGCATCACAACAATATAAATCAATTAAAACAGTTATATTCAAATACAATGAGAACTCCAGCTCAACTCATTCAACCTTTTGGATCGTTGCGCATTTGTCTTTTCTTTGACTATGTCTGTCTTTTTCAGCTCTGCTAGCTCTCATGTTCTTTGTCGTGGTGTAACTGCTGCATACACGTAACTGTGCAATTCAACTCTCGGCGTTATACAAATAATAAAACATTTTAATACATAAAATGCCCTTACGGGCCCACTCGCTGAACTTGCTCTATTCTCCGATGCGATGCTTTACTGTCCACATATTGGAAATATGTATGTATCGTTTTGCATATATATATGTGTCGCGGTGCTTTCCTTTCCTCTTTAGCTTTGGATTAATTAACTTGGAGCAAACCTGTTATTAGTTTTATCTTTTGAATGGACCCCACATGCCAGCTATACTCCGCTCATTTACTTCAATCGCAATTGCAACATTCACAAAGCTCCTGCGATTTGGTCTTTTGATTTCTGCCGATGCGATTAGCAAAGGCCCACCATATAGTCAGTCGAATCATCTCCGCCGTCTATCCCTCAATGAATCTAACGGCTCTCATCCAATTGCTAAGTCGCAATCGGAACTTTCAGTTTGTCGATACTCTTTCACCTCTGATGCGATCAATTACTGTACATTTCTCTGCGTCGATGCGATGGGTTGTTCCGATGTGATATAACACCGTTCACTTCATTGTGCCGATGCGATGGGTGGCTCCGATACGATGTAACACTGTTCATTTTGATGTGTCGATGCGATGAATCGCTCCAATGCGATTAGGCCGGAACTCAAGCAAAATATGAAAGTCATCGTTTAAACATATCGGGTCCGGAACTCAATCGCAATCGCAACTTTTTGTTAACATGTTCTGCTGCCAAGTTTCTCCGATGTGATTCGTGAGGGTCCCACCATGTGTTACTTTGTTTGTTTTAAAATCAAGCGATAGAACCTTTGGTTCTTTTGATCTCGCGCTCAATAATATAATACATATGCTTTGTATTATACCTTTGGTCCTTCGTCTATAAAGCGCTACATATAAATATATATATATGCTTTGGACCTTTGTATATAAGGCACAACATATGTAACGCGCTGCATATATATAAGCTTCAGCACATATTTAACGCGCTGCATATATATAAGCTTTCGCTTCAGCTTTAATGTATCCTCCACTTAAGTCACCGGATTCGGCGAATCTGAAGGAAGAAGTTCGAAAATCGCCGAATTTAATCGGCAGCCGAATAAAATCGATTAGGTTCGCCGAATCCAAAGCCGAACTTCATGTCTAACCCGAATCTGAAAAAAAATCGATTAAATTCGTGTTTTTTTTATTAAATTCGGAAAAAATTCGTGTAAAATCGTGTTTAGGGTTGTCGTTTGGTAATAGGTTTGCCGGCAGGCAGCCGCATTGTTGTCACGACTCACAGCAGACAGTTCACTCAGAGTTTCGGCCCGAAAACCTTACTCTCGGCATCCAGACTCCACAGCGGCCACAGGCTGTCTGAAACTAAATATTTTATGCACTACTATTACTGCTTCAGTAAATATCTCATTAACCAACAGCTTTGTTACTTCTGTTTACTGTTCAGATAATACTTCACATATACCAAATATATATATATATAGTACTTGTAAATTTGTAATATGCTTCAAAATCCAAATTCTTATGAATAATTAATGCTGCGTGCTTTAACCATGATACCTTGTTCAAATATAAAAGAAAAATGGCAACGCCTCTCTTGAATGCTATGGAAAGAGCAACAATAATCTAGATACTCACTAATACCCGTGACGATTCACGTCTTTCCTTACCGGTCACTTCTGGCGGCCATTGACCTTTCGAGATGTCTTAGTGGGCAGAATTACTATCCATTGGGTGATCAACATATTTTTAAATAGTACGACGCGAGGGGATTAATTTTCCGGATGTTTTAGTGTGATTTTTTTGGATAATGTATTGTGTTATTTAAATTAGTTTTTATTTTATAGATGGATTTAATATTTTGAAAATTTTCTTGATATTTCGATTATTCATGAGTTATCTAATCAAACTTGTAATTTCAATTAATAATTTATATTTCGATTGTTCTTGATATTTGAAGAAAAAAAAAAATTTGTCCCCTCTAATGTGTTGACTTTTTGTGAATGACCGATTTTTGCTTTTGCGACGAAGTTAATTGTGTCTCATCCGCAAATGTCGTGTTCCAGATTTCTTCTTTTGCGATGAAGTTAATCGTGTCCACAAATGTCGTGTTCTGGATTTCTTCTTTTGGGATAAAGTTAATTGTTGTGTCCTATCCACAAATGTCGTGTTCCGGATTTCTTCTTTTGCGATGAAGTTAATTGTGGTCTAATCACAAATGTCGGGTTACTATTTTTAAAAAAATGTCGTGTTACTATTTTTAAAAAATTTAATGATTTTGAAAAATATAGCACTATCACAATCATATTAAAAAATAAATAATATACATAATCACTAAACTTAATGTAAAATTTAAAATATATATATATATATATATATATATATATATATATATATATTACACATTATCAAAAAACTAATAAATATGAATTGATAGGTAACATTATTTAAAACATAAAAATAACCAACTTCAGTTCTTATTGGAATTTTGGCACTCACTTTCATGGTTTATATGTGGAAAATTGAAATGATGTAAATGTTTGAGCAATAATCCTATCATCTTATTTATGTGCATCATATTTATCTTTCAACATGCTTAAAATTGTTATATATATATATATTTTTTTTTTCAAATTTCTATATGTCGAATTTTATGCCGAACTTTATCGGAAAAATTTTCGCTGCCGAACTTTATTCGAATTTCAACGTTGCCGAACTCGACCAGACCCAGAGCCTGGTGACTTAAGTCCTATCCATTTGGAAGCACACTTAACTTATGCCCTAGCATGGAACCCCATCTTGTATATTGCCACACTTTGGACATGGTTCTTTGGAGATGATTGTATGGTGGCTCATACAATTTCACATTTCTCGAGGCAATCTTATAGATCTTGAGACAGTTCACATATCCTAAGGCACCATTCACATCCTTCAAGGCACATTTGGGATATTTTCATTTGCATGGGACTCCTCTTGAAATGCCACATTGAAGATCCTAGAGCGCTCTCATATTTGTCACTTTTTGGACCATTTATTGCTTGATATGAGGGTCGACCTCACACAGGGGGACTTCATGCTAGCAGTTGGGGAGTTTTATGACTTATTTTGATTCAAGTGTCACTCACTGTAGAAAAATGTAACTAGTATCGGTCTTCATAATTGTATTTGAGTCATGATGTAATGGATTTGTTAAAAAGAAAGACAAGAAAAATTATTACAAAAGAAAAATTATTTATAAGCAAGGTTTTCATGCTTTGTTTATTTTGTTTCTAGGTCAAAGCACCCATTGAGTGCTTCTAGGGTTTATGTCAAGAGTAATAATCCTTGTCATTATTATCTAGACCCTTCTTAGGCTTTGTATGTCAAGAAAGAAAATTATTTTTAAGTCAAAATTGTATTTTATGCCTCCTCCACCAAGTCGCCCTACCCTCCAAACAAGTCAGCCTAATTGAAGGAATTCGACCTCATAGAATGACTATAAAAGAAAGTGCTACTCGACCTCATTTGGACATCCAATCAAGCATGTTTGATCTGTAATTGCAGGAGGAAGAAAGAAATGTGAAATACCTAGATAAGAAAGAGATAACCCTAGCGAAGAAGAAGACATTTGTCAAGAAAAAAGGAAGTCGAAATTCTCTTTGTTCTGCCACATAGGTGAGCTTCTAGGTTGCTACAGGAAAGTTGAAATTTCAGATCTGCAGTAGGGCCGAAAATCTGAAGCAAGAGGGCCAAAATTTGGGTTTGTTGCAGGATTGAAGCAATTTGACTAGAGTTGACTATTAAAGTTGGACTAATCATATTGGGAGGCTGACTTGGTGGATTGGAGGAGGTCTTTTGGTCTGATCAAAGGTCTTGGTTACCTCATTTGATTTGGTTCTAAAGAAAGAGGAAAAGTTTTGGGTTTTCCCCTAGAAGAGGGGTTTTAGCCCTGGCTGAGAGCCAATATCTTGTGTCTCTATTATGTTGATTCTCACGTATTTATATTTTTCGTAGTTGCTTGATGTAGAAGATAAAAGAAGATAATAGGAATTCAAAGATAATCACAAGTAACTATCAAGATAAGAAAATATTTTTGCCTTTTGATTTTCTAACATGGTATTAGAGCTAAGGTGAAGAAGAAGGAAAAAGGCAGCTTGAAGATCAATAGCTCTCATCATCTTAAGGAAGGTTTCAATATAAGTTTTCAAGGAAGATCATAAGGAGAAGATAAGTCCATTGAAGATATCTATTTTTCATCAAAAATACACCTATGGCCTCATCAATGAAGTCTGAGAACAAGCTTCAAGGATCCTCTAACTATAGAGCATGGAAAACAAGGATGGCTCTCATCCTTGCAAAGAATAAGGTATTGGATTTTGTACTAGGGAAGATCAAGGAACCCTCAGATGATGCAAGAAAGGAGAAATACAAATAAATTGATATTCTTGCCATGAACTTAATAGTGGATGGAGTCAAAGACAACTTGATTCCCTACATATCCGCTCTAGACCAGGGTTGCGGGGGAGCGCCCCCCTCTCGAACTCGTTCCCAGTTCGTGCTCCGAGCAGGAGCATTTTAGGAGCACATCAGGAGTGCGCTCTCTAAACAGGAAAAACACTCCCTGGTTTTCAGGGAGCGTTTTTTTAGGGAGGGAGTGTTTTAGGGAGCATTTTTTTTAGGGAGGGAGCGTTTTCGGGAGCGTTTTTTTTAGGGAGGGAGCATTTTCGGGAGCATTTTTTTTGCTTGAAGACTTGGTCCTAAATGAAATCACTTTCTCTTCATTTTCTTCAATCATCCATTTGCTAACCTAACTATATTGTCAATAAAATTTGTGTATCAACTATTTTTTAACATATTATGATACAATTCCATTTGGTAATGGCCATTATTTTATTGAAAACCCAGGAAAGGTATATCCTTTAACAATCTTGAGACAATTTCCTACCATAAAGTGGAATGGATTTTGTTCAAACTAGTTGAAAAGCATACATCATATTCGTTTTATGCAATGATCAACTGTCAAGATATGAGTAAAGGCTAACTTTCATTAAGGAATAAAAACAAAAGCTTAGCTTTAAGAGGAGCTGAAACTCCATGATTACATGCTAGATTGCTTATGGAGCAATAGAGGAAATGACTACAGCTGAAAATTACATTTCTTTGATTCTAGTTTTCGAATAGAACTGAAATACCGTAGATGCATATATTCGGACAAACTGAAAAAGAAGCAAAACATATTTGCAAGACATGCTGAAATAGAGACAGATTAGTCGATATTGATGTGGCTGATGTGGTGCGCTGTGGAATCCTTAGGGTTTTCATTATTTCCTGCATTCCTTGAGTTGTTGGAGCCGGAACCGGAAGCTGAGAGCTTCTCTAGCATGTATTTCAGAATTTGCATTGATTCTTCAGCATGTGTGCATTGATTTGAGAGATTGTCGAACTGAGATTGAAGTGAGGAGATCCTTGCAAGAAAGACCTTTACATCTGCCTCATGCTTGTCATCCAAGATTTTAACCTCATTTTTAGCTTTGTTTCAAGGATCTTTTGTTAATATCCCCAAAGGGAAATAACCAGTAATAAACAGAAATATGCCAGACAGATATAGAAAATACAATACTGAACCAGATCACTGAATCATGACACATGTAATACCAGAAACTGAGCCATTTTATTAATCAGAAAGTACATAGAGAGGAGTAAATCAGAATCGGTGCACCTATCCTTGCCCTAGGCAAGTGATGAGCCTCTCATACAAGAAAAATGGGCTACCAGCAAGGACGAGGCGTCACATTGCAGGAAGGCAGATGGCTGGTGTGCTGTTTGATCTCAAGGCACCAGCCTCCTGACCCGGCCGTGTCCTACTGCTAGTGACGGCGCGAAGCTTGAGTGAGAAGCCTGAAGCCCTCAACCCTCCGGACGAGATGAACATTTCTGAGAATCTTGACTTTGTTTGAAAATCTCTCACAATAGTTTGCTCCTCAGATCTGCGTCCCACCTGATGGATCTGAAGCCTCCAATCAAATCTGCGTCCTTCCCTTCCTGATCTACGTCCTCCAATACCAGATCTACTGCCAAACCTTCAGATCTATGCTAGATCTGGAACTATCTCCTCAGATCTACAGCCTCTAGGGCTAGATCTGGTGTTATCCCTTCATATCTGGACTAGATCTATCAATATCTCTGGAGTCCCATCATCACTCAAGGCTGGATCCCCAGGCACTGGCTACAGAGGTCTGCAGGCATACAAGACTAGATGCGCAACATACAGACTAGATGCAAGATCTATCCTTCCCAAAGCTGGGATTGATTAGCCCTTGAATCACATGGCAACCCTTACACCAGCGAAAATGGACGAGCGTCCTCACTCTAGGAGCTAGGCAGCGTCCTTACGCACTCCCTAAGCAATCGTTTTTTCTACGCAAGCAGGCCAGTATGTGGGCCGTCTTCCTCCTCTGAGATCAGCGTCCTCTTTCCAGATGAGACAGCGTCCTTCTCCTTCAAGAATCGGCGTCCTTCCTTCTCTTGCTCTGCGCAGCCACAAGAGGGCTTTCTCCTCCTCAGATATGCTTCAGAAACTGCTGCTGCTGCTACTGGAACTGAAAAGTATACTCAGGACAAACCTTACTAGGGCGGGCACTCGAAGTCCCCCGAAGCTAAGGGTGAAACCAGAAAAACCTTACCCGGGCAGGCACTCGAAGTCCCCCGAGGCTAAGGGTGAGATCTCCGACCGGAGACACTCGTGCACTAAACAGTGCTGCAGACCGACTAAACAACCGGCGTGCTGAAGCCGACAAAGTCCAGCTATCAATAAGAATATCAAATCATGAATGATCAAATGAGGTGAGAGCCTCTCCTTTTATAACATCAAACTCCCTCCAAAACTTAACTCATCCTGGATCTGCGCAGTTTACCTTGGGTTAGCCTGTTGCCTCCCCCATCATATCCACGTGGACCCCCACGGCCCCCTCTCTAAGTTACAACGTTAATCTACTAGGAAAAAGAACACTTTATTATAAAGTGAGGTGGCTAAAGTGAGGTGACCCCTCTTATTTCTCACTTTATTTATTATTCCTATCTAAAGCAGTAAAATAACACAAAATTGCAATATTCCAATTAGCAAAGCTAATTGGGAATATTACATCTTTTGATGGGCCTGATTTGCTCCGGCTACGTGAAGATCCGCACGGTGGATCCTGACATGATGGATCGGTTAGAAAACAGAAACTGCCGGCAAGATCCACAAGGCCTGTTGAGAGTGCCTGAAAAACTGACGGAGTTGCCACCGAGAATGCGATAGAAGGCCCGGGGGCAAGAGAGACACGTGAGAAGAGAAGACGCCTTTGTATGAAAAAGATAAGCAGATACACAGTAAGCGGAGAACTCAGCAGAGGAGTTAGGGAGGCAGAGCACAGGGAATAGAGAGGGGAGTGATTCGCTGAAGGCAGAGCGTAGGAATATATAGAAGAAACCAGAGATCGGGGAGCAGCACAGGGGTAAACCCAAGGTGAAACGATCACGGGCAAGGTGGGAAAAAAAGTACCAAGGTCGCACCAGAGTTCAGATAGAAAAGAGGGGAGGATCGAATCAAATCTGCAAGATGTAATAGTCATGATTACGGCAGAGGGTAAATATCTAAGGAATCATTGCACATCAACTAACCAGGGATACGGGCGCAGGCATTATTTGCATATAGGACTGCCTCTTTATTATGAGTTCGGAGAACGTGGAAGAAATTTACCTCTGTCATATCTTGCAAAAGATTACGGCACCTGCTAATAATTTGTTGAAGATCTATGTTTGCAACAGAGCAATCACGGACCATTAGATTTATGACAATCGTTGATTCTCCAAAGACCATGGCATTTTTTATTTTGAGCTTTTTTAGTTGATGTAAACCTTGGTATAGAGCTAGAGCCTCTGCTCGGTTGTTTGATAGGGTGCCAAGACCCCATTCAAATGTGGTAAGGATGCTTCCATTTTCACTTCTTATGATACCACCCGCTCCTGCTATGCCTGGGTTAGACTTTGACGCCCCGTCAAAGAATAGAGAGGGTATGTGACTGCTCTTTATCCAATCAGCAAGGTCATTCTCTTTTAATCTGATTTTCCAGCGTGCTTCAGTTCTGTGAGGTTGGTTTATAAAGTGATTGTTGTTGTTGCTTTTGCTCAGTAAGTCTCCAAGTAATATCTTTTCCTCCACACAAAGATCACTATGATTAATCCGGTAGTTGCCTTTGGCGTAGATTGCTTCAATGGTGAGGCTCCAAGACTTTCTGCACACTTTCCTAGCTGATGGTTCTTTGTCCCTGAAGATTTTATTATTTCTAGATAGCCAAATATTCCACAGCACTACATAAGGAAGGGTATCCCATACCCGTTGCGAAATTTTATTTTTCTTTCTCCCCCATGGAAAGTTGTTTTTCCAGGCTTTTAGAACTTCAGTAACCGAGTGATATTGTGTTCAGCAGGGTTGAGTAAAGGAGGTGAGCTCAGTCCAGCAAGTAGAAGCGAAAGGGCACCAGAGAAAGAGATGGGGGATCGTCTCTTCTTCATTTTGACAATTTGGACACATAGATGGTCCTATAATACCTCTTTTTTTGAGATTATCTGAGGTTAAAATTTTGTTTTTTAGGAGAAGCCAAATAAAGAATTTGATCTTTGGTATAGCTTCAGTCTTCCAAACAGTCTTCCATAATGGCCAGATTGGCATTGGATAGTTTTCTCTGCAGAGATATTGATAGGCCAATTTGATGGTAAAAGAAGTACCAGAGGGGTCCCAACGATAACCATCAATGTTCCCTTTTTTGATAGGTGCAGTGCCATGAAGGTAAAATTGGAGGTTATTGAGGTCATCTGCAAGGTGGGAAGGGACTTTAGGGAAGTTCCATCCAGTCCACATTTGAGTCTGAGAGTCCCATTTGGAGAAATGGCTTATAGGTGGTTGAGACCCATGTTGTTGATGTGTTGCACACCAGGCCTATCCGTAATGGGAATTTGACCCATAATCCGATCAGTTCCTATGTTGATGGTGTTGCCTCCCATGGGAATTTTAGAGAGATTATGAGCAAGAAATGGAATGGTTTTTTTGCATAGAGACCAGATTTTTGAGCAAGGCCTGTTGGGAACATCATGATAAAGGAGCGGTTGTCTTGAGACGTTTAGGTACTTTACTTCCAAGACTTTTTTCCACCAAGCATGGCCTCCATTAATAAGATGCCAAACAATCTTCCCACCAAAGGATCTATTTAGGAGTTTGGGCGAACGAATACCAATACCTCCATGCTCCTGATCTTGAATTACTTACCTCCAATTGACGAGATTGTATTTCCTTTTATCATCTTTCCTCCTTTCCTCCTTGCCATAAGAAATGCCTGATGATAGTCTCTATTTTGGCATGAATGCTAGCTGGAGCTTGAAGGAGAGTAAAGTGGTATAGAGGAAGAGAGGAGAGCCCAGACTTGAGAAGGATGAGGCGACCTGCTAGATTGAGCCATGCTGATCCCCATTGATTAACTTTTCTCTACATTTTATCAATTCTAACATTCCAAACAGCTGCCTTCAGAGAGTTGATGCTTACAGGCATGCCTAAGTAGGTGAAATGGTCCCAATTTATTTTACTAGCTATACTGTGCAAGGTTTCAATGGACACATTCCAGCCATAGACACAACTTTTATGATTGTTGATCAGGCCGCCAGAGTAGAGCATGAACTTGTCCAGGATATTTTTAAATCGTTGTGCTATAATGTTGGTAGCTCCTCCCATTAGCAAAGTGTCATCTACGAATTGGGAATGATTCATGTTTTTAACTCCATTGCCATATTTGATGCCAGTAATGAGACCCACCCGTCTCATATGATCCAGGGCTCTACTGAAGGATTCCGCCATAAGAATGAAGAGGTAAGGGGAGAGAGGACACCCTTGCCATAAACCTCTAGTGGATTGGAAGAAGGGGGCTGGTCTACCATTGATAAGAGGTGATATCCAGGGTCTAGAGATGCAGGAGTTGATTAAGGCTAGGAATGTTTGATCAAAACCCATTTTTTTTAGCACAGCAAGAAGAAAGGAGTGCCTGACCCTATCAAAAGCATTGACAAGATCAAGCTTAAGGATAAAGCCTTTTTTGTTGCGCGAAATGCTGGAATGTATGGCTTCTTGAACAAGGAGGATAGAATTAGTGATTTGTCTTTGGGATATAAACCCTCCTTGGTTTTCCAAGATGAGGTTGTGAAGATGGGGCTTAAGACGAGAAGCTAGGATTTTAGTGAGGAGCTTGTAGGAGGAGTTGCAAAGGGAGATGGGCCGAAATCTAGAAAAGGAGGAGGGGCGATTTTCTTTGGGAATGAGGGCCAGAAAAGTAGAATTGGTATACCCTCCAATTTTCTTTTTCTGATGAGTCCACTGTAACATTTTCATCAGATCTTTTTTTATAAGATCCTAGTAGGTTCTATAGAAGGAAATCGAGAACCCATTTGGCCCCGGCGCTTTATCCGATGCAGGGTCCAAATAGCGTTTTGGACCTCATCTTCTCTAATTTCTCTGTTGAGAGATTGGTTTATCTCTTCCATGATCAAAGTTGGGAGGTGCTGTAACAAGTCCGAGTAATCTTCAGGCATTTTATTTTCAGTGAGAATCTCTTTAAAATGCGTTGTGGCAGCGCTTTTAATGGCCTCTTGGTTTGTTTGAAGATGCCCAGCATTGTCAATGATGGAAGCGATGTTATTTTTAGCTTTGTAGACTATAGTTTTCTTATGAAAGAAAGTTGTGTTCTTGTCGCCAGCTTGGAGCCATAAGTTCCTTGATTTAATACGCCATTTCACTTCCTCTTTTCTATAGAGCTGCCAATAGAGATCCTTTTCTTGGTTAAGGATGTCTTGGTTGAGGCCTTGTGTTTCAATTTTGTCATGAACTTCATCCAGTTTGGATTTAATTTCCTGTTTGACCTTATCAGGTTCTTTATAATGAGTTTTAGCCCATTCCTTAAGAGCTAGTTTTGTTTTCTTCAGTTTGGTCTCCCATATATAAACTGGAGAGCCTTCAACATGTTGCATCCACACACCCCAGCACCAAATGATTAGCTTCCAGCATGTCGTTCTAGAGAGGGCTATATTTGAAGGGAATAGGTCTAAAGGAGCGATGGTCGCCACAGGAAAGAGTAATGGGATAATGGTCCAAAGCTGAAGAAGTGAGCACATTAGCAGCAGTTGTGGAATAGTAAGAAAGGAGAGTGACTGCTATCAAGATTCTGTCGAGCCTTTCCATAATATTATCTCTGCCTAATCTCCTATTACTCCAAGTGTACCTACGATTCTTTGGCGTTGTGTCCACCAACTCATGGTCTTGCATAATGTCTTCAAGCTGATTTCTAAAAGGATCATGACTGAAGTAACCTCCTCTTTTCTCGTTTGCATGGAGTATTAGATTGAAGTCTCCTCCCATTACAATGTTGTTGTTTTCCTCATTTTTCATGTCTTCCTTTATGGAGCTCCAACATAACTCTTTATCCCTATAATGGTTTGGACTGTATACATTGTATACAAAGATATTTTTTTATCTCTGTTGTTTTCTAAGATTACTTTGAGCAAGTTTGGATTTACTGTGATGCCTTTTTGTTCCCATATGCTGTGGTCCCAAAGGGTAGCTAATCCACCAGAAGCTCCCCTTGACTCAGCCAGCGTGCCATCATAACGCTTTTTTTTGCTTATTATTGTCTTCATTTCTAAGTTTCCCTATTTTGTTTCCTACAATAAAATAATTTCTGGTTTCTCTTGATTTATAAGATCTCTTAGGGCTGCTATTTTGGAGGGGTGCCCTAGTCCCGTGCTATTCCATGAGAGAACTTTCATCATTGCATAAGGTTTGTACAGAGAGTTGCTTTCCCTCCCTGTTCCTTTTGCCCAATGTCTTTGTTGTTCTGTCCCAGTATGTAGTTTTCAATGGGGTTTTGAGTCCCCAGTGCTATGTCCTTTTGTGCATTTTCGTAACGTTGTTGCTTCATTGATCTTCTGCCAGGTCCCTGCTTTTTTTGAGATTCAAGGCTAGCTCCATGCTCCTTAGAAGAGTTTCTGGTGATTCTGGTATTGGGTGGTTCTTGGGAGGAAATTACAAGGTCGGGGATGGAAGGAGAGATAAGAGGGGTATCCTGAGAGGAGATGGGAGGAGGAAGGGTTTCATCATCAGGGGAGAAATGGCTGAGAAGGGATTGGAAAAGTCAAGCGAATTATTAGGGGGTTGGGAGAAGGCTGAGGGCAGGTTGGATGGATATGAAATCTTGGGAGAAGAGGACTGCGTGGTGGTGGGCTTAGGTGGGGGAACAGCTTGAGAAGAGGTCTTGGGGTTTGAGTTAGTTTTTTTTTCTTAATAGTTTCCCATTGCTGGTTAGTTTCTGGTTTTTCAACATCAATAATTTTTTAACAGCAATTAGCAAAGTGACCATACTCGTGACATACTTTACATTTGAACGGGATCTGCTCATATTCAATCTGCTGAATGTGCATCCATTCGTCGACTTTTATTTTTATTGCCTCGGGGAGACCCTTGCCCAAATCCACTTCAACACAGATCCTGGCGCATGCTTGCATGTTGTCCTTTGGTTCACTTCGGTCAATGAATTTCCCAATCGCATTTCCAATGGCTCTAACAAAATCGTCCCCCCAGCAGTGCAGAGGGAGGTGCGGGAGGCGCACCCAGACAGGAACAGCATTCGGCACATCAAGTTCAGGATCAAAGTCTGGTGTCCATTTGTTGAGGTACAGACCTCTGGTATCCATGAAATAGGGACCATTTCTAAAGATCAAGTCCTTGTCTTCTTTTATTTCAAAGTGGAAGGTGTAATAACCCCTTCCACAGAACCTGATTGAAATTTTTTCGTTGATCTTATCTGCCCATTTTCTTTCAATCCATCTCTAAACTGGCTTTGGGGAGGGCCAGAGCCCAATAAACTGTCCTATTAATCCCTTCTCTTCCAGGGAGAGAGCAGCCATTTGAGGAAGAGAGGGAGGGAGAACAACTTCCTGTAAGCCTTCCAATTTTTTTACAAACTTTGAGACTGTCGGTCTAGGTCTCGATGGAGCCAAAGAACTGATGAGGTCCGAAAAAGCACGAGCCTAGATCAGGGAGGCGGCCATCTCCAGGGATGACTCCGGAGTGGCCATGCAGAGCGATGCAGGCTACCAGCAGAGCTGGACAAGCCAACCAGAGGACAAAGCCAAAGGGCAGTGGCCAGTCGCGGGCGCAGGGGCGCGAGTAGCTTCGGATGCGAAGATGCGATAGCTAAGGGATGCCCTTATTGTGTTGTAGTTATTATAAGCAAAATATATGACCATTTGAAACTCAGTATTTAATTCAACAACAATTTCTCTCCACTGTAAAAAGGGCCTAAATATTATGAAATCATTCTTTGTACTATTGTTAATGCCTTACACCTACTCCTTTCTCACATTGAAACCAAGTTGATAGTCCTTTGCAATCAAGATATGCCATCTTATTGGAGACAGTGATGGATGACTGAAATATTTGTGGATGTTTCATCAATGCCTCTACCCTTTTAGGTCATGGCCATATTGCTTGCATGAGATGGGGGCTTGTGTATTTTCCAATCTACTGTTTCTTAGATATTTTACGACCTTAATGGAAAAGTGGGTAACAAGTTGATGAAAATGCAATTGCATAAACCTTGGATAATTAATGATATGCCTTCTAGTTTGAATTTCCCATTTCCTTAAAATAAATTAATTTATTCCTTAGCAACACATTCTACATGTTCTCCACCTGTTGGACATGCCGAATACCTAAGCAATCAGCGAAAGTGCAGATCCTATCCTCCCCTTGGGGACTGACTTACGACTCTAAGATTTTAACTCTATTATATTTTATCAGGCAAGATCCCGTTTTTTTTTCTTAAGCGGCCATCACAGCAAATTGAATTGAGTTTCCTTATTATCGTGCTGAAGATGTGCAAGTTCTAAAACACAAAATTTGTCGACTTCAAGCAGCAAAACAACTTCAAGAAGAAATACACTAAATTGAGGCTTAAAAAATACAACTGAGGCAAGAGATAGAACACTTTTGTGTAGAAATTTGGACCCCACTTCGGTTTTCAGTTTCACCTTATCACTCCGATATAGTTAAATGCCCATTCCCATAATCATACATTTCAAAATTCTGGAAATGAAATAAAATTTTGAAAACACAAATTTGGGAATTTCACAAGTGCCGGAAATGCAAAAATAAAAACACAAAAAAATATTATAGCCACACACAAAAAAATAACATTGTGATTTTTGGTCAATGTGATCCTGGAAAAACCCCCTACAACTCTTGGGGAAAACCAGTTTGAGAGCTCTTCTTTAATTCTGAAAAATGTTTTTACAGTGAAACAGAAATACACAGAAAAATTCCAGCAACCACAAATTTACTTATCTCGAATTTCGTGCTTAGCCTCCACCTCGGAATATGTGCCAACAACACAACAAAAATTTTACAGCAAAAATTACATCATTAAATGTTGTACGGACATACTGGAAAACTATGCCAGAACCGTTGTACGGACTGCCTTGAAATTCGTGCCAAACCCAGTTGTACGGATTTCTCGAAATTCGTGCCCAAAAAAGTTTTGAACACTGCCTTGATTTCTATACCTAAAAAGCAATTGTATGATACTCGAAAATCATACCTCAATTGCTGCAATAAATGTTGCCTTCTTTCTCCTAGATTTTCGTGCCAAGCAGCGTCGAAAATCGTGCATCTATCGTTTTGTACGGACTGTTGAAATAAATGCCTTGGAATTCATGCTAAGGTTTTGCTCTTCTTCTTCTCCTTGCTCAGAAATTCTCCTTGCTCTCTCTTGCTCCTTCTCTCAATCTCGTCATAAAAATAATGAATGACCTTTTCTCTTATTTTCTCCTTTTACCCTAACCTTAAGTGACTTTTGGGGAATCCCTAAATCCAATGGCTAAGATAGCTTTAGATCAAGGGTTGAGAATAAATGTGCATTTAATTCTCACTTTCTATTTTTTAATTCACCCTACTTAAATAAAGACCCACTTAGCCTTTTATTCGCATAGTCACTTTTTCACTTTCTAATTTTTCATTGACTTTAATAAAGTCACTTTAAAATTAGATTGTAGCTTTACCACTTATAAAGTCACTTTTTAAATAAATTGACGTTACCACTTATAAAGTCACTTTAGGAGAAAAGTACAAATAAATTTGGACACTTTTCCCTAGGCCAAAGATCAAAGCCTTAGGGAACCACTTGTCTTCTGGTATCCAAATTGTAACACTCCCTCTTACCGAGGAAAGTGTTCCTCACCACTCCCATCTTGTCTCTGAAATAGACATGCTTGCCCCGTGGTAAGGCTTTGGTGAATATGTCTGCTACCTGCTCATCTGTGGGAATATACTCAAGCTTTACAGCTCCCTTCTGAACATAGTCTCTGATGAAATGATATTTGATCCCGATATGCTTTGACCTGTCATGAAAAACTGGATTCTCCGTGAGTTTAATGCAACTCTGATTATCACAGTAAATCACAGAAGGTCTCAATGCCTGACCAAATAGACCAAACAACATCTTGCGAAGCCATATGGCCTCACAACTAGCCAAACTAGCTGTCGTGTACTCTGCTTCCACTGAACTCAATGCAACTGACTGTTGCTTCTGGCTGAACCACAACACAACAACCCAAAACAACACCCTGAAGTGCTCTTCCTATCAGAAACACAACCTGCCCAATCTGAATCAGTGTATCCTGCCATTCTCACTCCATCTCCCTGTCTATAATCCAGACCAAAATCCATTGTCCCCTACAAGTAACGAAGAATGTGTTTTGCAGCCACCCAGTGCACCCTCCTGGGCTCACACATGAACTGACTCGTCGTGTTAACTGCAAAACATATATATAGTCTAGTGTTGACCAAATACATCAAAGAACCAATCAGTGGTCTATACAAAGTAGGATCCACCAACTCGGAATCTGAAGCATGAAGCTTCTTCTAGTTAGTGATCATAGGTGTAGACATGGGTTTGCAATCCTCCATGTGAAATCTGCTAAAAATGTCCACAATATACTTCCCCTATCCCAAGAAGAAATGCCCCTCCTCCTGCCACACCTCCAATCCCAAAAAGTAATGCATCAAGCCAATGTCCTTCATCTAGAACTCTGAAGCAATATCTCTCTTGCAGCCCTCAATGAGTCTCTCTGCACCTATAATGACCAAGTCATCCACATACAACACCAGAATGAGAGGCTCCTCACCTACCACAATAAAGTATAGGTTCGAATATGCATCACTCTTTGTGAAACCCAACTCCTGCAAGTACGTATCAATCCTCGAGTACCAAGCTCTAGGAGGTTGCTTCAGGCCATAGAGTGCCTTCTTCAGTCTGCATACATGGGACTCCTTCCCATGCACCTCAAAGACCTGCGGCTGCTCAATATAAACCTCCTCCTGTATGAAGCCATTGAGAAATGCGGTCTTCACATCCATCTAGTGGATCTTCCAACCCATCTCTGTTGCTATCGAAATAATGGAGCGAATAGAAGTATACCGATACACGGGAGCAAAGGTCTCCTCATAGTCAACTCCCTCTACTTGTGAGAACCCTCTCGCCACAAACTAAGCCTTGAACTTCTCGATGCTGCCATCTGCAGCATGTTTTATCTTGTAAAGCCATCTGGAAGTAACCATTGATTTACCTTCAGGCCTCAGCACCACCTCCCAAACATCGTTCTTCATGATAGAAGAATACTCCTCCTGCATGGCCTCTCTCCAGACCTGCTAGCTAGCTGCCTCCTCATAGCTAGAAGGCTCAGAACCAACGATGCTAGTGATCAATGCCATATAGCTACAGAACCACTCAGGTGGTTTTCTCTCTCTAACCTGTCTCTTTGGCCCAGCAACAAATGTGGCCTCACGCAAGGTGTTCTGAAGCCACTTGGGCTTCCTCTTCCCTGAGCACACTTCTCCCACCGAAGTGAAAGAATCCTCATCCTCATCAGAAGCCTAAACTCCTGAAGGCCTGCCAACTGACCTCATGCCTAAACCTGTGCCTATAGATGCTTAAGTATCGTGTGAACTATCCATCAATAGGCTACCCGGTGAATTGCTCTGCGGACTGCTTTGCATGCTGCCCGAAGCACCACCCATATGACTCTGAGAGCCACTGCTCACTGATGGAACTAACATTGTAATCGATGTACCTCATGATCCCTGTCCACTAGATCCCTGTGACTGACTCAGCTGCTCCTGAGGGTCTGGTGAATCCAGATACTCTAACTCCCGTGACCTCTTGAAAGCTCTCTCCTCCTCGAACTTCACATCCTGCCTGACAACAACTTTCCTCTTCGCAGGAATATAAATCCAAAGGCTTTTGAGGTCTCACTGTAACCCACAAAGATGCCCTTATCTGCAGTGTGCTCTAGCTTGGTCACCTTCTCCATGGAAACATAGGAGTATGTAATGCACCCAAAGATACGAAAGTGACCAACAACAGGCTTCTTCCCAGAAAAAGCCTCCTCCAAAGTCACATTGCCCAAGGCACGATGTGGACTCCTGTTCTGCAAGTACACACCAGTGTTGCATGCCTCTGCCCACAAAAACAAAGGTAACCCCTGATCATGAAGCATGGCTTTGGCAGCCCCAACAATGGATCTGTTCTTCCTCTCCGCAACCCCGTTCTGCTGAGGGTTGTAAGGAACTGTGAACTCCCTCCTGATCCCTGCCTCCGCACAATAATCAACAAACTCACCAAGGGTATACTCCCCTCCATTGTCTGACCAAAGGACCTTGATCTTCCGACCTATCTGGGCCTCCAAAAGAGCTTTGAACTCTTGAAACCGCTTGAAGACCTAACTCTTGGTCTTCAAGAAATAAATCCAAGTCTTCCTGGAGTGATCATCAATGAATAAAACATAATACTCATATCCACTCAAGGATACATGAGACATCCGACCGCTCGCATCAGTATGAATCAAGTCAAGAATCCCTGTCGATCTGTTGTCACTGCTGGGAAAAGGGGATTTGGCAAACTTCCCCATAGCACATCCTCTGCATGTATCAAGGTGATCAGAACTGAAATCTGGCACACCTATGGTGATCTCCCGCAATGTCCTCAAGGCCCCATGATACATGTGCCTCATCCTACAGTGCCAAATCTCACACAAATTTGAACTGCTAGATCTATTGTTGGTACTGCTACTCAATGCCATCGGGGGTTGGAATGAGAACTTGTACACCTTGGCATGGCACACACCAATCACTCTAGCTGAATCAGCTAGAGTGCCCCTAAGATATATAAGCACCTGCCCTCTCCTGAACAATGCCTCATACCCTTTGTCCTCCAATGTTGAAACGGATATAAGGTTCTTCTTCATTCCAGGCACAATATAGAAAATCTGACACTTTCAAGGGAGGTTTGGGTTCCCTATCAAATGTCAATGTCTCCACACCGACTGCTCTAACAATGTTGTCATCTCCGAGTACTACCTCTATATCAGTGCCACTCTCTGAAAGTTCCAAGAAGTACTCCTGGACTCCTGTCATATGACGAGAAGCCCCACTATCAACATACCAAATACCTGAAGATGATCCGCTAGTGGAGGGAAGTGCACACTCCCTCTGAACCTGTGTGGCATGTGATCCTGCACTAGTGGACTCACAAGCTATGAACCCAAACTCTTGGTCAAAGCTCTCCGAGAAGTCCTCTATCTCTGCAGATGCTGCCATAGTCTTGTCCTTTCCCTTCTTGTTCTTCTTCTCCGGAAACACAATTGCATAGTGTCCCAACTTCTGAAAATTCCAACATTTGACTTTGGAATAGTCCTTCTCCTTGTTTACCTGCTTACCTTTTACCTTTGCCTTTTCCCCCACCACCACTTGTGAAAGCTTTCTTCATTCCTTTGCCCTTCTTGCCCCTTGCTAACAATGCTACATTGTCATCCTCCTCCACCTGTTTGGCTGCCCCAAGATGGTTCTTTTTTATCTCATTCTGAATGCAATCATCCCACAACCTCTCCCAACAGGGAAGGTTCTCCCGTGCAACGATCCCATCCACAAAACTCTCCCAAGTCTTGGGAAGACCATTCAAAGTAATCCACACCAACTCAGTGGGTGGAATGGTCTCTCCAACAGCTGCCAACTCATCTCTCACTGAAGTGATCTTTGTGAGGTATGCTATAACACCATTAGCCTTAGCCATTTTAATGGCCTTCAACTTCTCCCTTAGGACCATTTTTCTATTTTCATTGATGCTCTGGTAAAGATTGGTCAAGGTTGTCCACATCTCATGTGCATATGTCATTCCTCTCACATGAGGAATGACATGGTCTTTAACACCATCCAGAATCAGTCTTTTTCCCTTAGCATTCTTCTTGCTACACTCACAACCACTGCAGGTCAAAGGTGTGCATCGCTAATGATGCTGAGTGGTGTGAACCATTATGCCCCAGACTTCTGCCTCCTCAAAGATGCTCTGGATTCTCTCCCTCCATGCACTATAGTTGCTCTGCCCATCCAACCTATCCTCAACCCTCAAGGCCAAAGACATGTTTGTTGTCCTAACAAATTGAAATTTTCAAATCTGTGGTAAAGGGTCAGTTTTCTGTGTAAAAATTAACTTGCTGTAATTTTTCACTTACTGTCCCAAACTGCACTTTTCAGCCACCCAAGCTCTGATACCATGTAGAAATTTAGACCCCATTGCGGTTTTCAGTTTCACCTTATCACTCCCATATAGTTAAATGCCCATTCCCATAATCATACATTCAAAATTCTGGAAATGAAATAAATTTTTGAAAACACAAATTTTGGAGATTCAAAAGCGCTGAAAATGCAGAAATAAAAACACAGAAAAATAACACTGTGATTTTTGGTCAATGTGACCCTGGAAAACCCCCCTACAACTCTTGGGGAAAACCAGTTTGAGAGCTCTTCTTTATTTCTGAAAAATGCTTTTAGCCTTTTATAGTGAAACAGAAATACACAGAAAAATTCCAGCAACCACAAATTTAATTATTTCGAATTTCGTGCTTGGTCTCCACCTCAGAAAACGTGCCAACAATACAACAGAAATTTTACAACAAAAATTAAAGCATTAAATGTTGTACGGACAGCCTAGAAAATTGTGTTGGCACTGTTGTACGAACTGCCTTGAATTTCATGCCAAAACCAACTGTACAGATTTCTCGAAATTTGTGCCCAGAAAAGTGTTGAATGCTACCTCGATTTTTGTGCCTGAAAAAATAGTTGTACAGTCCTCGAAAATCATGCCTCAACTACTGCAATAAATGTTGTCTTCTCTCTCCTCAATTTTAGTGCCAAGTTGCCTCGAAAATCATGTCGCTATCCTCCTGTACAGATTGCTGAAATAAATGCCTTGGGATTCGTGCCAAGGTTCTACTTTTCTTCTTCTCCCTGCTTAGAAATTCTCCTTGCTCTCTCTTGCTCCTTCTCTCAATCTGCTCATGAAAATAATGAATGACCTTTTCTCTTCTTTTCTCCTTTTACCCTAACCCTAAGTGACTTTGGGGAATCCCTAAATCCAATGGCCGAGTTAGCTTTAGATCAAGGGTTGAGAATAAATGTGCATTTAATTCTCACTTTCTATTTTTTAATTCACCTCACTTAAATAAAGACCCACTTAGCCTTTTATTTCCATAGTCACTTTTTCACTTTCTAATTTTTCATTGACTTTAATAAAGTCACTTTAAAATTAGATTGTAACTTTACCACTTATAAAGTCACTTTTTAAATAAATTGACTTTACCACTTATAAAGTCACTTTAGGAGAAAAGTACAAATAAATTTGGACACTTTTCCCTAGGCCAAAGATCAAAGCCTTAGGAAACCACTTGTCCTCTGGTACCCAAATTTTAACATTTTGTCATTATAAGGCTTCTCGTGAGAGGGAGCTTTCACAGCTTAAGAATGAGTGAAGGAGAAATAAATATGAGATGCACAAACTTCAAGCTTTAAATCAACGTTAGAAGGTTCTTCAACAAAAAACTAAAAAGGCTACCATGGTTGTTAAGAGATTGAAGGAGCTATTGGAAGCTTGAAAAGATCCAACTCTTTATGGGAGTGCAATTGAAATGGATTTATTCAAAGTAACGAGAGAGTTCGGCAACAGTATCTGGAGCAAGAACTAGTAGTAGTTGTTCATGTGCATGAAGCTCATTCTAGATATGAAAGACAAGTTGAAAGGAGGACTACAATGACAAAAGAATGTGAATTACAAGAAGTCACCAAAATGACTGGATATCTACCTGGTTTGGCTTTCAAAAGCAAGGAAGGGGGACAAAGTGCGCAGTAGCAGAACTTGTCATTGCTTAAGGACAAGCAATGTCGGGAAGGGGGGACTGTAATCTTCTCAAGTAATTAATCACTTAAGAGACAAACTAGCCTATTGATCCCTGTAGGCTATAGTCCTCAATAAAGGGGAAAACCCCAAAATACCCAATGTCTAGGTGAGTTTTGGGTTAGATGGGCAAAGAAACCCAAAATTGGGGTTTGAAGTAAAGTTTATTCAATCAATTAAGGAGAAGAGACCCCTCTGGGAAATCTATAAATATGAGAGGGATAAATCCATTTTGGAGCATCATTGTGGATCATCTCATTTGATTTTTTTGAGCATTTTCTTTGAGGGTTTAAGACCTCTTTCTCATTGTCAATTTTGGTGGTGAAAGATTCCACCCTAGTTGACACATTTTTATCTTTTCCTCATTATGTTCTGGCACTAGAGCATCATCTGGGAAGGCAGCGAAGTCTAGTCTTGATTGTCTCTTGTTCTGGCCACAAGAATCCATTCTATTAAAGGCAGCGGAATTTATAGCAGCTCTGTGACAGTATTTTTATGCTTTGGAGACAGGACAGGGTTTTTTGGTGGGTGTTTTTTTGGGGATTGAACGAAGTATCATGCACTCTGAGACAACCTCGCAAGGCATCCTATAGCTGGAAACTACACTTGCGAAGACTGAGTTATTACCTGCCTTTACATGGGCTTCCTGTAACAACAAATTGCCCTTTCTGAAGGAGTGGATCATAGCTAGAGTTTTGGGAGTCTTTGTTCTGATGTTTTCTAAGAGGACCGAAGTTGTCACTGTTGACAGAAGTGGAATGAAGGACCCAAATACCCTCGTTGTAGCAGGAAACAAAGTTTTGGAGGCTGGATAAAATGATGAGAGACTCTCGTTGTGGATTGAGGCCTACTTGGGAGCTAAATGAATCATCAAAAATTCTCTTTGTAGCAGAACAGTGAACGTTACGCCATCCTGGTACAACGCAATTCTGAATGAGTCTGCAACAGAGCCACAGGGGCCCGAAAATCTGGAATTAAGGCAACATAATCTCTGATCAATGTGTGTTGAGGGACGTGTGGGATCTTGCATTGCAACAGACCTTAACCATCCAGCGAATTGAATTGAATGGAAAGATCAGACTAAGGCAAGCTATGGCAATTAATTTAGTACAGCTAGATTGTTTTCGAAGTGCCGTTGTATTGACGAATTCAATTTCTCTTGTTGAATTCTAGGCTTGGGAACTAAAGGTACTGTTGGATTGGTTATCTTATTTGAATAGTAAATGCAATTAATACTATTTGTTTGGCTGAACTGTAATAGTCTGCTATATTATTACTGTGGTCACATTATGTACTGAAATTGTTTATTTTGCAAATTGGAAAGCAAATTGTGAATAAAAATTTAAATGTGCAAGAAACCTAGGGCAAAATTACCCTAATAGGCTAATACATTATAGTAAAATCAAAGAAAATCTAAATTTGGATTTCTTTCATAGTCTAGTGTAATGCTCATTCATTAATTCATTTCTTAGACTAGTTTATCAAGGGTTGATTGTGTTTCAACGCAGTATCTAACGTTTTGTGGGCTATTTTGAAGGCTTTCTCAAATGTGAAAAATAAACTACAGCAAACAAATATCAGATTTGAATTTTGGAGTAACCCTAAGGATAAGGTTTAAGGCTTAGAGGTTCATATTTACTCATACCTAGTACCTATTTCATTTCTAGATTATTTCTAGAAGTTTATCTTACATATCTAGTGGTGAAAATATCCCCTAAGTGTTTATAAATGTTTCTTTCTCATTTAGATATTTTATTGGTGAATTCTAGTGCTAACATTGGAATAGTTAAAGGGAATTCACCATACATTTTTGAAGTTCTTCCTTGGTTCATTGTTATACATCTTTAGAAGTTGTTTCTAACATTTGTTGAGCTGTTATTTCATAGCATATTTTTTTTCCTAGTGGAGAAGTGTTGCTCATAAGTGGATATTCTCTCCCTTGGATGGTTCTCCCTTCACTTCTAATCTGAAATCTCTGCATTAATTGATCATACAACAGATTTAGAAGTCATGGACAGCCCTAAGTTGTCCTTGTCTTAGCATATAATCTTTTTGTAATCAAAGCACACATTGCACCATTAATTTACGCTAGTTGGTTACACTCTCTGCCTTAAAGTAGCTTAAAAGGTGTTTGTGCCTCTTTGAAGGTTCATTTGTTGAGTAGCAATCATCTAATTGATAATCTGAATCTTTTTTCCATTGTTTATCTTTCATATCAGATTTGGCACACAAATCACTAGCCCCTAACCCCCTTTCTCTAGTGGGCATCTAGCTGTAATATATATATATATAAACGCGTACTCTGTGTCCTATTCCCAAGGTCGCCCATGTCTCATGTCAAATACTCGTATTTTTGTGTCATCCTGTCATGTGACTTATGTTTATTTGGCCAAATTCTTTTGCAACACGTCTTTCTTAAGAGAAAATTAAGGAGGGATGTTGGGATGTAAGTTTTACTTTGTCAAATATTATTTTTATCAATTTTTGTCATTTGTTTCCCGATGTCAATCTCAAGGGTGGACATCAATTAATGCTAATTAATTAAGAGATAATCACTATATATATTGGACCTTGTGTCTCTAGAAACACACGAAGCAATCATCTTATGAAATCCTGCATAGAGTGGAGTTTTATTCCCTCATAGGATTTCTCCACTATACACACAAGTTTCAATCTTTATGTGATGATGGGAAATATTTATGGAGACTCTACTTTCCTTTGTTGCGTTTATGTTCTGAAAATTTATAGTGGGTTGGAGTGTAAAAACTCTGGTAAACTTGATAAATATATATTATTAATGATGAAAGATGAGATGATTACAATGAGGGATCGCCTAGACTTTAAATATAGCCTCAAGGTGTCCTTTGGTGAAGAGGCATGATCTTTGATCATGCCCTTTCAGTTAATAAAACCTAACATAACTAAATCTAACTAATAAGTAATAAAATATTCATAACATTGCCCCTCTCTTAAAGATGCTTTGTCCTCAAAGCATATGTAATCGATGGACAACGTTGATGAATGTCTGGTTTTCGCAAGCGGCGAGCTCTTGCTTCCCATATTTTAAAAAGGTCGTGAAGCATATTCTCGAGTTCAATCGGTTGTTGATCTGGATAGTGAAAATATCTGATATCGACAGGGTCGGATCCTGTCTTGACTTCTGGCGACGCTTCGTGGCTCCCTTTTGAAGATAACATTTCTAACTGCTGACATTGTACTGTAGATGTTGGCGCTCCTATTTGAGTCATCTTTGTCATTAGAGAGGAAGACACGACTTGATTTCCTGGGGCTTGGAATCCATACAACTTGTATCTCTGCCCTTTCCACTTAAAACTTATAAACTGCTTCTGATGGTTGGCAGAATAAGTACCTAGAGTTCGTAGCCATTGAATTCCTAAGACCACATCTACTCCTCGTAATGGAACGGTGTAGAACGGCGATTCTAAATGAAAGTCTTTAATCTGCAATTTTGACTTTATGGCATTTTCCTACTTGTTCAATCTTCTTACCATCGGCCACCATTACCTTCATATTAGGCATGGGAAAAGCAAAGAGGTTGAGTCTTTTGGCCATGGTTGAATCTAGAAAATTGTGCGTGTTGCCTGTGTCTATTAGAACCATTACATTGTTTTTCTTAATATGTCCTCTTAACCTTAGGGTTTGAGGTTGTAATATGCCTGTCATAGCTGATAATGACACTTGTGGAATAGTTTCGCCATCCACTACTGGAGAGAACTCTAAGTTGTCTTCTAATCCTTCTATACATGAATCAGTACTATTAGCATCGTTAGTTGCTTCACAACTGTATAGATTCTTTGCTTTTCCATTAGCACATCTGTGCTTAGGGTCCCAGTTTTCACCGCATCGTTTGCACTTGCCCTCTCGCATTCTTTGTTTTTCCAAACTAGATTTTTCTTCTTCACGAAGATGGACAGGGACATATTTTGTGTCATCTACATTTTTAGATTGAGGAAACCGTCGTCTCGAATATACTTTTTCTGGTTTTGATAATCTTTCAAATTTCTTTTCAGCAGCTTTTGCTTTTTGCCTTGCTACTTCTATGGACGTAATTTCATGTAGTTCTAGCTCTTCTTGTATGTGGATTTTAAGTCCTGAGATGTAAGACTGGATTAGACGAGATTCCGACAATCCGGGTACTCGTGTTGCCAAAGTCTCCCATTCTCGCGTATACTCATCCACATCTCCTTTTTGGCGTAATTTGATAAACGTTGAAAAGAACTTTTCTTCTTTTATGCCTTGAAACCTTTTGAAGAACGCATCCTTAAATTTCCTCCAACTGATAGCGATCGTCGTCTTTTTCCACCACATATACCAATTATATGCTTCTCCTTCCATTTTCATGGAAGCATGTTTAATTTTTTCATCATCACTAGTAATGTCATAAATCTCAAAATATTCTTCCGCTTTATTAAGCCATGCAACGCTATTCTTTTCATTACCATCAAATTTGGGTAGGTCGATCTTGGCCTTGCGCTGATATGCTAATGGTGGAACAAGAAGGGGATATTGATTAGCGAATGCATTCTAGAGTTGCTTATTTTGAAAATCTGCATTACTATCTTCTTGATGATGTGGGGAATCGGTTTTTTCCTGATGCTCTTCCGAGTTCCCTGAATCTGCGGAATTGTTTTGTTGATTAGGCTCCCTGTTAGGAGATGTTGGGGATTGTGTCTGACTCAACTTATCTATTTTATCATTTAGCTTGTTGAAGAGTTCTGTCATATTGTTCATTGCTTCGTTCTGCTTGTTCATTGCTTCTGTGGTCTCGTGATGATTTAGCCACATTTGTCTTTCTATTCGATTTGTTGTATCATGGATTTTTTTGATGTCGTTGGAGTGCCCTGAAACTGTACCTTCCAGATTGACTAATCTTTTTCCGAATTCTTCGGAATTGTTATTGATTTGTTTCTCAAGATCTCCCAATTTCTTCTGGAATTCAGCCATCGACATCGACGACGACATCGAACGCGTATGAGGTGGGGAGTATTTTTCTGCCAGTTTCTCTTCTCTTTTTAAAAAAAAAATAAAAAAAATTAATTAATTAATTAAATTAATAATTTTTTTTTTTTTTTTAAAAATAATAATAATAATAATTATTATTATTTTTTAAATTATATAATTATTATATATATATAATTTTTGATTTAAAAAATTATATAATATATAAATAAATTATATAATTATTATATAACAATAATAATTTTTATTATTTTATTTTTTAAAATCTAATTTTTATATATAACTTAGACCTCTTTATATATATATCAATACCGCAGTTAATGCAGATTATATATATATAATTTTTTTTTTTTTTTTTTTGTTTCCACGTATCCACCGGTTAACCTATTTCCGTCATACGACTATCGATGAACCCGTCCAAAAGACAAACCCGTCCGCTTTAAAAACGAGACCTCCTACTTTTTAATATACTTATGATTATAATATCACAGCACCTGTATGTTTTAAAAAAAAAACCGAGACGTATCACTTGTATGTTGTATCCGTATTTTTAGAACGGCGTATCATTTAAACGATGTATCGTATGATGTGAGACGTATCACCCGTATGTGTATGTTGTATTTGTATTTTTAAAACAACGTATTTTAAAACGTGGTATTATTTACGATGTATCGTATGATGTGAGACGTATCAATCAACGGACAGCGTGGATGTGCCGCGGAATTATATTTACATATATTTATACAGCCAAAGAAACGGTCAACGGACAGCGCAGTAACAATCGATTTTGATTTGAATCTTCCGCGTGGACGTGCAGTGACGTCGTCGACTGGGACAGCGGTTGTTTGGACGTGGGACAGCGGAATGAACAATGTGTGGATGCGGAGGGTAGCGCAGACAGAGACGGTGGCAGTGTGGACAACCTGTGCAGTGTTAAAACGAAAGGAAAAACTGTAACTGACACTCAATTTGTAAGCGGCTGTGTAGTGACTGTTTTAAAAAAAAAAAAATTATGTGAGGGTATTGGGTAAACGCAGAGCGGGAGTGAGGGACAGGTCGGATATGAGAGGAGAGAGGAGATGGCTACAAATTTCCTTTTAAAACTAATACTGTCCACAAGCCTTGAAAGAATCTGCAATTCTGGAATTGCACTTCTGGAATTCTGTAATTCCTGGGTGATCACACACAGATCCAAAGAGCGATGGCTCCGATACCAATGGAGTGTAAAAACTCTGGTAAACTTGATAAATATATATTATTAATGATGAAAGATGAGATGATTACAATGAGGGATCGCCTAGGCTTTAAATATAGCCTCAAGGTGTCCCTTGGCGAAGAGGCATGATCTTTGATCATGCCCTTTCAGTTAATAAAACCTAACATAACTAAATCTAACTAATAAGTAATAAAATATTCATAACATGGATGTTGTAATGGAGATTGGCTATAAGTTGTGAATCCTGAAAAAAGTTCTCAGCCAGCTGGAAAGTGTCGTCAGTTAATGACCTGTTTCTGAATGCCAAAAACATTTCCAGGACATTGCTAGAAATGGTTCAGCGGTTTAGGATGTTTCTCAATGAGTTTAAACTTTAAAGAGTTTTTGGAAACTAGTGTAGCACGACTCTTATAACACCCACGAGTACGCACGGGTCTTAACGGGTTTTATAGTGAGACAAGTCACTCGCATAGAACCCGCGGTTTCTACCCGTACCCGCCAAAACCCACATAAAACTCGACTACCCGTGAAGAACCGCATAATGTGAAAATTCTACTGCAGTACCTTGGTTTATTTCTCCTACTTGATTTAAATTAATACAAGTTAATTTCAGAAATTAGATTCAGAAAATACCAAAATAAACACAAGTACAGCCTACAAATCCAGATCATTTACTGAATAATACGCTCATCCAACAAAGTGACAATGGATTTTTGGACATAAGTCCCTGGAAAAACCCAAAGCGGGAAAACTGGTGCAGCAGATATGAGGGTTATTTTATTAAGTAGATTCTGAGTACAGTAAATCTGGGTTCCAGATCTGGAAAACCCGATAGAGAATAAAAGAAATCAAATCTGCAGCTACTTGTAGATCTAGGACCAAATATCTGATTGATCCACACACTCAAACGGGATTTACAAAACTCAGCCCGGATCTGGCCCTAAAAACCCCAGTGCTGCCCCTGAAGCCCCAGCATCAGCCCTACTAGCCTCAGAATGTTGTTGCGCTGCCCAGGGAGGGACTGCGTAACCCCTGAGAGGGTGACGCATGCCTTACGCTAGCCTTAGAGACCCTCTGCGTAACTTCTGAAGCCCCCTGGAGCCTCTGCATTGTCCTACGTAGTTGCTGCTATGCTTCTCTACGTTGTCCTTGTTGTTGCTCCTCTGCCTCTTACTGACTCTTGGCTCCAGGATCAGATCATACCCTTAGCCAATACTACCCCTCGCTGTAGAAAATTCCCCCGGAAATTCTTAGCAAACCCACCCTAGAATTCCAGATCTATTTCTCAGCTCTGCAACTGTGTGTCTGTCTCTAACTGACCCTCAAGCCTTTCTCTTATACTTTTTCGTTGAACCCTTAGACAGCCAAGATTAAAACACTCATCAACGACTGAGATTGAAATACTGCTTGATCCGTGTCTTTTAGAACATTTCAGCACATGTGTTAATTATATCACTTTAATTATTTAATTTTCCTAAGTTTAGACTCAGGAAATCAATTAAAATAATTAATTATTTGAATAACTTGAACACCAACTAAAATTTCTCAAAACACTTTGTGGGTTTTGGAGTTCAAGTGTGTCCTAGCCCCTCCACAAAATTTCAGGGCTAGAGCACATCGGATGCTACACCAATTATATAAAATCTCAACACTCCCTCTTAGCACGGAGTGTGCTCTAGCAAGTGTGCTCTAGTAATGCATCCACACCATGCACTACAAGATCTTGAAGTTGGATTCTGTGCTGCTAATGCTTGGCCTGCTGCCCTCCATCCACTGCACTGTTGCTCTCTGTACTGTTGCCCATACCACTGCCACTGACACTACCACATCTGTATTGCAACTCCCTCTCAAATTGTTGCATCATGTTGCCCATAGCACTGCCACTGCTACATGCTGCACTGCAACTCAGTTGCTGAGAAGTAAGCAACTTAAAGACTCATGCCCAACTGTTTGACAGATAAGTCAAGTTGCCTTCCATCACTGAAGCTCCCTGGATGCTGATTTACGCTGTCCTCCTGGAGACACTGTCATGTGAAAAACCCTAAATCTGGATTCCTACTGCAACAAATTTGAATTAGTTCTTCTATTATTTTTCATAATTATTTCATTACATTGAAATACCGAAGTAATTACTGAAGCACTCTACACAAATAATACTGCGGAATGAATCCAAGTGTTGAAACAAGCTTAACAAAATACAATGAAAAACATCCACATTTGACATAGTTATTTTTGGACTAAGTCCCCGGAAAAACCCAACTCGGGAAAACCGATGCAGCAGATCTAAGGGTTTTATATTATTAACCAGCAGAATCTTGAGTACAACTAGGGTGCCAATATCTGGCTCAACCTTCAGAGAAATCTAGACAACTAATGAAATTGTGAGATATACCTCACTTTGCAAGTCCCCGGCTGATCTAAACAGCGTTGGTGAAGCCCCTCTCTGCCTCTGTGTGATTTCCTACGCTGGAACTCCATAAGCCTACGTGGGCAAGCTTGAGGAACTGCGTCACCTTTCTCTGCAACTGATCAAGCTGATTTGAGACTGGATTTTGGCCCTCCTAGCTCAGAAACCCCAACCTCTAGCTATCTCTGAACTGACTTTGGAAGGCACTACATCACTTCTGCGTGATTCCCTGCAAGGACTGCATCACCCCTTCAGAAAATTGCGCTACCTCTCTCTGCGTCACTTCTGCCTCTCTCTAAAATATACTCCTGGCCCTCCTGACCAGTTACTGCATCTGCCCCTCTCTGGATCTGATCACTAAATCAAAATCACTTAGCAAATCCTGCCCTAGTGATTCGATTCTGACCAAAAGTTGAGTCTCCTCACACAAACTCGAAAATGCCAAATGCTCAATGTGCTCAATGTGTTTTCCATAGGCCCCTCACCCTCCTCCTTATATTCTTTTGTTGACCCCTCAATGGCCAAGATTAAAACATAATCAAGGGCTAAGATTAACTTGGAGGTGATCCATGACTTTATCTAGAAGATTCACACTTAGTTTAATTAATACCCTTTAATTAATCAGTTTCCCTAAGTTTAGACTTAGGAAAACATTAAAAAATGATTAATTAATTTAATTAAACCATCTCTAAGTAGAATTTTCCAAAACCATTTCTAGGTATTATGGAATACATGTGTCTTAGCCTATATACAAAGTTACAAGGCTAGAGCACATCTGATGCTACCATAAATCAACACTCCCTCTTAGCGAGGAAAGTGCTCTAGCAAAACAACTTAATGTGTTGTTGTTCTGACTCTCGAACATCTACTGTTGTCTTGTTGATGCTGCTCACCAACATTGCACAAGAAAATGTTGCATATGTACTACTGCTGACTCTACATATTGCTGCCAACTGCCACTGTACTGCAACTCCCTCTGAATTTTGTAACCATGCTGCTGCACTACGCTACACCACTTGTGCACTGCACTGTTGCTGCTGCACTGTTGCTAATTGCAACAAAAAAACATCTGAAATTGGACAAGAAAATCTGCAACAGAAAAATAAGACTAACTGCTGCTAGCTTCTGCACTAGCTCTCTAAAAAATACTGCGTTGTTGTTGCACTGCACTGCGTTGTTGCTGCACTGCACTGCGTGAGCACCGCACTGCATTGTGCTGCACTAGTGTGCACTGCGCTGCTGATGCTATTGCTCCCTCTCTACGCTGATCAGGATCTAGTACTACTGGCTACTGCATTGTCTTCTCATCTTCCGCTACAACTGTCCATCCTGCTACTGTCTTTAGGCTGTCGTAGCTCACATGTGATCCAAGAGTTCGGAAATACTCAAGGATCCTGCCACTTGTAGATTCTTGATCTACAACTCCAAGTCAACCCATTTCTCTCCTTTCGGAATATGATCTCACATAACACAATCTCCTTCTGCCTCAATCTTGGTAGCTCCAACTTGAGGATCTTGCTTCTCCTCTTTATCCTTTTTCTTAAGAGGACATTGTGTGGCATAATGTCCCATTTCTCCACACCAGAAGCACTTGATCTTAGACAAATCTTTCTTCTTCTGCCTCTGTTGCCCCTTTGATGCAAGGGTTGTGTTTTCTTCCTCCTCCTTTACTTTCGATCTGCTGTTGCCATCCTCAATATGGATTTTGAGGAGATCTCTCCTCAACTCTTCTTGCTACAAGGCTACCCACATCGCCTCCCATCCTGGGAGTCTTTCTCTGCCCAAAATGCTTTGGAAAAAGACCTAATAATCTTCTGAAACAGAGTTCAGAGTGAGCCTTACCAACTCTGAGTCTCTAGGAGCTGACCCCACTGCTAACAGCTAGTCTCGATTTTCCTAAATTCGAGATAGGAAAGAGCCAAAACGCTCTCCCTTCTTCATTCTGGTATTACGCATCTTCTCTTCCAGGTACATCTTCTGCTGCTCGGAAGATCCTTGGTATAGCTTTTCCAGCCCTACCCACATTTTTCTAACAGTGCCCTTTGCTGCTATGTGAGGTACGATATGATCCTTCACACCATCTAGGATCAATCGCTTCGCTCTTGCCATATTCTTCTTGAATGCTCTCAGATGTGCTGCATCCAAAGGTTTTGCCACTGCGCTTTCAATGAGGGCCTTTAGATCATGCTCATCAAGGAGAAAATCAATCCTTGATTTCCAAATAACATAGTTGGAGGCACCCTCCAATCTATCTTGGTCACGCAGTCCATTGTTGGCCATCTCCTCAACTGTCGATTTCTTTCTCTAACCCTCTACTCAGCTAGACTTATGCACTCTTTGTGGAGTAAGTCACTGCTTCTGCTGCTACACGGGAGACACTGAGCTTCTTTGAGTAAGAAACTCTCTGAGATCAAGAAATTCCCAATCTGTGTTTTTCATAAATTTTCTGACGCTTTATGCACCAACTCTTACTGCTGTGCAGTAACTGCGTCCTTCAACTACGTTGGTCTGCTACGCTGCCTCTTCTGCAACTAAGAAAGCTTACCCCTCTGTCAACTCTCTCATAGGGAGCCTTTTCTGTGCTGGATTGCCCTCCTGGCTTGGACAGCATAATCTCCGGGAGGGTCTGCTGCTGCTTACGCAGATCCCGCCCCTCTGCTGATCCGTCGGTCTACCCTGTTTCCAGCACTCTGGAGCTCAATGTCTGTCATGGTGACAACTCTAAATCAGATTCCTACCGCAACAAATTCGAATTAGTTCTCCTATTATTTTTCATAATTATTTCATTACATTGAAATACCTCTAAGTAATTATCAAGTAGTCTACACAAATAATACCGTGGAATGAATCTATGTTGAAACAAGTCAACAAAATACAATGAAAAAACTACTTCCGATACGTTTATTTTTGGACTAAGTCCCCAAAAAAACCCAACTTGGGAAACCCGCAAACAGATCAAGGGTTTTATATTATTAAGTAAAGGTGTGACCTTGAGTACAATTAGGTGCTAATATCTGTCACCCTTCGATAAATCTAGACAACTGATGAAATTGTGAGATATACCTCACTTACAAGTCCCTCATTGATCAGTCAAAGACCGGTGAAGCCCCTCTCTCGCTCGCGTGATTTCCTACGCTCGGAACCGCGCAAGCCCGTGGGCAAGCTTGAGGAACCGCGCGTCCCTCTCCGTAACCGATCAAGCTTATTCGAGATCGGATTTTGGCCCTCCCCCGGCTCGTAAACCCCTCGCTTCTAGTTATCTCCGCATCGACTCGGAAGGCACCCCCCCCCAAGGCCGCCCCCCCGCGTGATTCTGGGATCGGCGCTATCCTTCAAAAAATGCACTACCTCTCTCTGCGTCACTTTAGTCTCTCTTTGAAATGTACTCCTAGTCCTCCTAACCAGTTACTGCATCTGCCCCCTCTCTGGATCTGATCATTGAATCAAAATCACTTAGCGAACCCTGCCCTAGTGATTCGATTCTGACCAAAAGTTGTGTCTCCTCACACAAACTCAAAAATGCCAAATGCTCAATGTGTTTTCCATAGGCCCCTCACCCTCCTTATATTCTTCCGTTGACCCTTCAAAGGCTAAGATTAACTTGGAGGTGATCCATGACTTTATCTAGAAGATTCACACTTAGTTTAATTAATTCCCTTTAATTAATCAGCTTCCCTAAGTTTAGACTTAGGAAAACATTAAAAAACGAATAATTAATTTAATTAAACCATCTCTAAGTGGAATTTTCCAAAACCATTTATGGGTATTATGGAATACATGTGTCTTAGTCTATATACAAAGTTACAAGGCTAGAGCACACCTGATGCTACCATAAATCAACAGTCATGTTGCAACACTACACTGCGTGAGCACAGCTTCTCTGCGCTGCTGAAATTCCATCAACGCCTCTGCGCTATTGCCTTCACGCTGCTGTTGCCTATGCATTACGCTGCTCCCTCTTCAACTCTTTAGCTCCCTCTCCCGCTTCAATGTGACCTTCTGTAACCATCTCCCGACTCATCCCACTACCGTCATAAGGCTCCCGTAGCTCGTATGTGATCCAAGAGTAGGGTTGACTCAAGGATCTCGCCAGTGTTTGTAGATGCTCTACAGATCCATGTCACCCCACCTCTTCTCTCGAGGCACATGAGCACTCATAGCTGCATCATCATCAAAGCCATCTTCCTTTGCTGCTACAGCCTTGGAATCAAAAGATCCTTTGTCCTTCTTCTTAGGACAACTGCTGGCGAAATGTCCAAGATCACCACAGTTAAAGCACAAGACCTTGGAAAGGTCCTTCTTCTTCTTCCCTTTTTGTTTCTTTTTGGAGTGTAAAAACTCTGGTAAACTTGAATAAGTATATATTATTATTGATAAAAGATGAGATGATTACAAGTGGGGATCACCAAGACTTTAAATACAGCCTTATGGTGTCCCTTGGCAAAGAGGCATGATCAACCCTTCCACATTAATAAACCTAAGATAACTATATTTAACTAATAATTAATAAAATATACATAACATTGCCCCTCTCTTAAAGATGCTTTGTCCTCAAAGCAAACGTAATGATGGACATCGTTGACGAATGCCTGGGTTTCTCGAATGACGGGCTCTTGCTTATCACATTTTACAAATATCATGGAGCATCTTCTCAAGTTCAATCTTTTGGTGATGTGGATAGCAATAAGATTTGATATTGATAGGGTCGGATCCTGTCTTGACTTCTATTGGATGTTTGACTTCCCTATTAGGAGACATTTTCATTGGCAAGTCTTGAAATACTTTTGCGTGTGTCTGAACTATTCCTTGTACTGCTGGTGATTCTTCGTGGTTCCTTTTTAGATTTAGAGGTAAGTTACAAACAATTATCGTCCGATGCAACTTCTCCTCATCATCAAACGCTTCCTTCTTAACAACCATATCTGCTTCATCACCGAAGGCCTCAACAGCTTCTGGCACTGTATCAGTGGCTTCGGCTGTGTTTGTCTTTTTCCATTTTTCTTTCAAATCTGGGGATGAAACATTTTGTTGTTTATAAGCATCTGTATTTTCATGGTTTCTTTCATTTTCAACAACTATGTCTATTGTTGCATCTGTGATAGCAGTCACGTTGAATTCTTTATGTGGCTCCTTCACCAACATTATTTCTTTTTCTACCATTGGATTTTCATTTATATAAAAGTTCTCAATAACTTATGTTGCTGCATTACTGGCTTTATTGGTGGATTGAGTTGCATTTTCTTCTCTTGGTTTCTCAGCTCTATAACTTTCATGGTTGATTTCAGAGTCTCTGCTTCTAGGTAGTTCAACACTATAACTTTCATGTGAGCTGATTTCCAATTCAACCTCATTTAATTGCTCTTTTTCAAACATGTTATATTCATGATTATGATCTGAAATAGCTGAATTGTTCAGTTGATTACGTTCAACATTCAGGAATAATGGTTTTTGTGTCTGACTTATCTTATCTATCTTATCATTTATCATATCGAAGAATTCTGTCATCTTTTTCATTGCTTCGCTAAAATTTTCTGTGGCCTCATTATGATTTAGACACATTTGTCTTTCTATTCGATTTGTCATATCATGAAGCTTTTTGATAACGTTGGAGTTTCCTGCAACTGTACCTTCGAGACCGACTAATCTTTTGCCAAAATCTTCGGAATTATTATTGATCTGTTTCTCAAGATCCAGCAATTTTTTTTGGAAATCGACCATCGACATTGATGACATCATACTCCTCGTACTCCTGTAATTAGGGCTTATCCCCTTTTCCAAAGCTGTATTTTTTTTCTTTTAAATAATAATAATAATAATTATTATTATTATTATTATTATTATTTTTAAATTAATTTTTATATAAAAATTAATTTAAATTTAAAATTTATATAAAAATTGAATTTATACATATATATATATATATATATAGATATAATTTTTTTTTTTTTTTTTTTTTTTTTGTAGAACAATTCAAATTTAAACTTTTGAACAGACACGCTGGTTCAAAAATTTTAAAAAAACGCACCCCTTTTTTTTCTTGCTGCTGTGGGAACACAGACAGCAGAATGGCGGGGATGACGGCGGATGGGAGGGCGGGACTGTGGTAGTCGGGAGGTGATAGCAGGGAACGACAGAAAGAGGTGGGGAAGGACGGGGGAAAGGGAGCCGAGTGGGGTCGTGTGGGCGGACGGAGGAAGGGGCGGAGTATGTTGATGGGTAGTGTGGCGGGCGGAGGAAGGAGTGGGGTGTGCAGAGCGGCGGGGTAGTCGAGGGAAGGGACCGAGCAGAGGGGAGCGAAGGGTGTTGGGGGAGGAGTGTGGTAGGAGTGGGGAGGAGTGTTGGGGAAGGGTGGAGTGATAAGGGGAAGGGGCGTGAGTAGGGAGGTGGGGGAGGCGGAAGGAAGCTTGGGCGGCAGGGACAGCAGGGTGCAGGGAGGTGGGGAAGGCAGAGTGACGGCAGAGGCGGGGTGGCGACAGAAGGCGGGGGGGAAGTTGACGGCAAGAGGGTTGAGGGAGGGTGGTGGAAGAAAGACCAAGGGAGGGAGGAGGGAGGTAGATGGCGGGTGGTTGTGGGAGGCAGGGAAAGGTGCAGGGTGGCGGGGAAGGCGAGCGTAATGGCAGGGCTGAGAGGGGGGAGCATGGGATGGTGAGAGGGGAGGGCGAGGGGTAAGGTGAGGGGGACAACGTGAGTGCAAGCAGGGGGGCTGGGGCCAAAGGCCGAGGGGTGACTGTTGGGTGAGAGGGTAAGGCCGAAGGCCGAGTGTGGAGAGGGGGATGGGTAGCGAGAGAAATGGGGAGGAAAAATTTGAGGGAGGAAAAATTTGTAAAAAAGAAAAAATTTAAACAAATGCTACTCACAAACACTCGATTTAAAAAAAAAAAATCTGCAATTCTGGAATTTCTTGTAATTCCTTAATTCTTGGTGATCACACAGATCCTGAAGAATGACTGCTCTGATACCAATGGAGTGTAAATGGGGTGCCAGAAGACCGCGGGGGAAGATGGGGTGCAGAGCTGGAGAAATGGGAATGGAATGGGGAATGGCTGAGGGGGAATGGGAGATGGGCAGCGAGAAGAGGGAAAGGTTGTGGGTAAGGAGTGCAGTGAGGGGGTGGGGGACTGTGGGTAAGGAGTGTTGTGGTGAGGGGATGAGCATGAGAGCATTGGAAATAGCATGGGGGAATTGTGTGCAATGGAGTGTAATCAAATTCTTCAACAATTCTGCACTTGGTTAAGAAAAAAAAAATTGCAATTTCCTTAGAAATTCTTTAATCTCTTGATGATCACACAAATCAAGAAGAGCGATGGCTCTGATACCAATGGGGTGTAAAAACTCTGGTAAACTTGAATAAGTATATATTATTATTGATAAAAGATGAGATGATTACAAGTGGGGATCACCAAGGCTTTAAATACAGCCTTATGGTGTCCCTTGGCGAAGAGGCATGATCGTTGACCATGCCCTTCCACATTAGTAAACCTAAGATAATTATATTTAACTAATAATTAATAAAATATACATAACACTTTTCTCTTGATGCAAGGGTTGCATCCTCCTCCTCCTCCTCCTTGACTTTGGCCTTTCCGCTTCCTCCACTGATATTTTGCCGCTTGGTGACCCTCCTGATCTCCTCTTGGCGGAGGATAGCCCACATGTCAGCCAAAGATGGTAATGTTGCCCTTCCCAAAATGCTCTGGACAAACGTTTCCCAATCTTCCAAGACTGCATTCAAAGCAATCCTCACTAAGAGCCCCTCATCTGGAGTAGCACCAATGCCAACCAGCTAATCTCGGATGGGTTGAAGCCTAAAGAGGAAAGGATCTATCTCTTCACCCTTCATCATTTGGAACAACCACATCTGTTTCTCCAGAAGCATTCTTCTTTGGACGGAGCCTCCTTGGTACATCGTGTCCAAGGCTACCCACATGTCATTTGTTGTAGTCTTTCCAGCAATATGAGGAATAACATGGTCCTTGACTCCGTCTATGATCAAACGCTTAGTACGCGCTTGATTTTCTTCATACTTCTTCAGAGGATCTGCATCGGTTGGTACAGCAAGAACCTTCTTTGCATGATCTTTGAGACCATACTCATCCAAAACTGAAAGGATTTTGGCCCTCCAGATAACATAGTTGGACATGCCATCTAATCTATCTTGATCCCTCAGTCCATATCGAGCCATCTTGCTCAAATCTGACAGAAACAGTACTTCTTCTCCCTCTAGATCTAGGTTCCTTGATGACTAGAAACCCTCTAGTAACTGGTTCTGCTGAAAATTGATTTCCTTCCTGGAAATCTTTCACCCAAACACAATCGAATAGCACTCTCTGATCCTCCTAATCGAATCTCAGATCTGTTTGGCTCAGATCTGCTGAGTAACTATCTTCTCTCGCCTTTGTTGACTTAGCTAGGCACAATTCTGCACCTGTACCTGTAGAGTCTCCACCCCACCAGCACTGCTGAAGATCTGAAGCACTGCTTCCGGATCTTGGCAAAACTCTTTTGCAACTGGAGAAATGACTAGACTGTGTCTCACTGACTGACCCAGTGTAGCCTCAGCACTGCTCAGAAGTGGACTACGTAACCCCGGATTGGGTGACGCAGTCCTTACACTGCACTGGGAAGGGTCTGCGTAAGCTTGATGGCCTTCTGCAACTTCAGCGTTGTCCTCTTCTGGATCTCCGTTCTCCTGCTGTCAAGATGCCCTTTCCGGATTTGCTGCTTCTTCTGCCACCCTACAGAAAAATATTTCTTCAGCTGATTGCTGGAGATTCAGCTTGATCTGCTATCGCTTTGATACCATGTGAAAATTCTACTGCAGTATCTTGATTTATTTCTCCTACTTGATTTAAATTAATAAAGTTATTTTCAGAAATTAGATTCAGAAAATATCGAAATAAACATAACTACAGCCTACACATGCATATCATTTACTGAATAATATGCTCATCCAACAAAGTGACACATAGATTTCTAGAAATAAGTCCCCGAAAAAACCCAAAGCGAGAAAACCGGTGCAGCAGATATGAGGATTATTTTATTAAGTAGATTCTAAGTACATTAAATCTGGGTTCCAGATCTGGAAAATCCGACAGAGAATAAAAGAAATAAAATCTGCAGCTACCTATAGATCTAGGACCAAATATCTGACTGATCCACACCCTCAAACGGGATTTACAAGACCCATCTCGGATCTGGCCCTAGAAACCCCAGCGCTGCCCCTGAAGCCCCAGCGTCAGCCCTGCTAGCCTTAGAATGCCACTGCGCTGTCTAGAGAGGGACTGCGTAACCCCTGAGAGGGTGACGCAGGCCTTACGCTGGCCTTGGAGACCCTCTACATAACTTTTGAAGCCCCCTGGAACCTTTACGCTATCCTACGTAGCACCTGTGTAGCGGCTGTGCAGCCGCTTCTCTGCGTTGTCCTTGTTGTTGCTCCTCTACCTCTTACTGACTCTTGGCTCCGGGATCAGATCATTCCCTTAGCCAATACTACCCCTCGCTGCCAGATCTATTTCTCAGCTCTGCAACTGTGTGTCTATCTCCAACTGACCCTCAAGCCTTTCTCTTATACTTTTTCGTTGATCCCTTCAACGACCGAGATTAAAACACTCATCAATGGTTGAGATTAAAACACCGCTTGATCCGTGCCTTTTAGAACATTTCATCACATGTGTTAATTAATTCACTTTAATTATTTAATTTTCCTAAGTTTAGACTTAGGAAATCCATTAAAATAATTAATTATTTGAATAACTTGAACACCAACTGAAATTTCTCAAAACACTTTCTGGGTTTTGGAGTTCAAGTGTGTCCTAGCCCTTCCACAAAATTTTAGGGCTAGAGCACACCTGATGCTACACCAACTATACAAAATCTCAACACATAAAACCCGTGGAGACCCTCAAAATTCGATTTTTTTTTTTTACTTCTTTTCTTTTTTGTGTTTAAAATTTATCATATTTTAAGTTTTTTCTGCATTTGCTGAGTCTTATACGAGACTTATACAGGTCGTTCCCAAGTCTTATACAGGTCCCCGAGTCAATAGCCAGACGAGTCTTATACGAGTCGTGCGAAGTTGTTGGACCCACTTTTTTTCACTTAAAACTGAAGAAAACAGGAAAAAGGGTTTTCTAAGGCTATCCCAGTAACTCTAAAGCAACTCCACTAAAGCACATTAAGCTGAAAAAAAATTAAAATAAAAAATTAAGTATATACATAGAGAGAGAGTTGTGGGGGGGGAGTGTTTCTATCAGCAAAGATAGCAGTTGAAACTTGTTTCCATTTCCAAAACCTTATTTCCCTATCAATTCTGTTTCCCAGATTTTATACTTGGTGACACATGGCTATTAGCAAAAATTGATGAGGAGAAAAAGATGTTAAAAAGAATAGAGACGGAGTGGAGGGATTTAAAAGATATACAAAGCAACCAATCAAAGAGGCAATGACAACAAGATCTAGGAAAAATGTAAGAATGTTTATATATTAGAGAATGAGATGATGGAAAGTCCAATAGAGATCTTAAATGGGATATGGACAAAAATCCATTAAATGTGTGGGGATTTTGTTGACATCCTTGGGCGATCACAGCATACCAAGAATCAAGGAGGCTGAGGGAAAATTTGAATTCAAAAACTGATGCGATAGAGGGTGCATCATCGCATCGTGTAGGCTGTAAAAGTGATGACAGAAGAACAAAGAGACATGTCAAGAAATGTCTTCATCCACCTGTTAGAAGGAATCTCCCATCCAAATGATGTGGCTCAGGTAGGTGTCACCAATGATGAATGTGGCAGAAAAGAAATAAATTATATTAAGGTCCACAGTTGTCCAAATTAAGTCAACGGGACTCAAAAGTACATCAGGCAAGGATGGCAATGCAAGAATGCTGAAAGCATCTCCTTAAAAGAAAAGGCAAAAAGGCAAAAAAACACAAACCTAGGATGGAAAAATGACATATCACAGAATAAGAAGACACATGATAGGGTTTTGGTCATCTGCTGTTTCAATATGATTCATGCCACCTATATTCTGCTCTGCATCAAAGACTCACCGGTCCTTTGTGCGAGAGGGGGTTTATCGGACCCAGAGAACTGCTGTGTTTGCTGTCTTTATATTGTTTGGTCAATGTGGTTTTCCTATAAGCTGTGGGTTTTTGCTTGGCTGGTCATCTATCAGAGGATCCCGTTGAAAGCCAGGCTCACAAAAAGTGGTCTTTTGGATGACCTTTGCCAGCTGTGTCAGTGGCCGGAAACTGTCAAGCATATCTTCTGGGAGTGTCAGTTTACCAAGTGATTTTAGAGATTCTTGGAGGATCAGAATACTGTCTTGTTTCATAGCCGGATTCTTTGGTGTGCAGCTTTGTTCAGGGATAGTTGATATCTTGTGCAGGATGCTTTCATTGGTTTATGGCATTGTCTGCAAAGCTAAGTTCTTTTTGTGCTTTGGAAGATATGGTGTAAGTTTGTGTTTGAACAAGAGATAAGTTATTTGTTCCCTTTATGTCTATATTGAGAGATGAGGTACCTCATCAATTGATTTGTTGGATAAGGAAAATGGTTGATTAAATCTTTGGATCCCACTACTTATTGAGACCTTATTTCAGCATTATTTAGTCTGAAGAGATTATTATCTTCATTATATATACCCATTCACTTCTTGTAATTTTTTAAAAATATTTTTCAGTGAATATAACATATAAGAAATATTTTTCAGACAAAAAAGAACAGAAGACAGGTAACCCAAACAGGGTATTGATCAAGGCAAAGGAGGAATATCAGCCTTACTTAAAGTCAGGTTTTCGGGGCCATTTTTGTCTTCTTGGTCCTTATATGCTTTGAGTTACTTTTGTTTTATGGCACCCTACATGGTGCTGGCAGATACTAAATGGCTCCTTTCTGCAATATTATTTGCAATCATAGTGAAGTCAGTGGCGTGGGGGTGGATCTTGTGTTGAAGATGACTAACAGGACCATCACCAACCAACTTGGGGGTAGAGTTCATAGAACTTCATTAACTTCCCTCCTGTCCAACCTCTAATTTCTTGTCATTAATCTCCATCACAATGGCATCGGATACAGTTTGGCTGGGAATTTTGAGCTATTTATAAAAGCAGTTGATATTCCAGCAGTTAGATAAAATGGTCCACAGCTTATACTTTTCCTTCACATTTTGATCCGAAAACAGTGTTGCATACAAAAAAACAAAACATCTGGCAAAAGGGGCTTGCCGGGTTGGTGAAAGCAGGGTGCTGTTATTTATTGCTGCCACCAGGGTTCAAATCTTTCAGCGACATGTTTGCCCCTTACATTCTGCGTTTATCCTGTATGCTTAGTGTACTTACGTTAGTTGTGGGGATAGGTGCAAGTCTTGGGCGAATTTAGCGGAATAGACAACGCTCCATGGCTTCTCAGTTGAAGGATTCCACTTTTAAAGTTGTAAGCTGATATTCTCCTGGATGGGGTAGGGAAGCTTGCCACATAAGACAAAGAGATACATATCTACCAAATGCCATTGAGGCCTATTAACAATGTCGGTCCTGTCTACTGATTCAAATTCCACAAAGTTCAATTCAGCAACAAACACAAAACCTTTGACAGGCCAACTAGCTAGATTCTTCAATGCTTCTAAGTCCATAATTCACCATTGAAATTCAACCCCAAAAAAATAAATTATAAAAAACAGGATAATACCTGGAGGTCAGTAAGGCAAGAATCTGCACAGGCTGCACAAGCCGGGACCCCAGAGCCTGCTCGAGGTACTTCCATAACATTGGTCCATTACTACTCCAACATAGAAGGGATATCAACAATTGGCCCAATTCCAGGCAGGGCATCGTAATACCTTCTCTCTGAAGGCATTTGTTCACTTCAACCGCCCACGAAAGAGGAGAGCCCCTCTGTTCCTGGGAGAACCTTGTCAGCTCCTTCACCTGTTGCCACCATGGCTGCTCCTCTGTTCCCATTATCCAAAAACATACATATAACACTGAGACTCACCCCACTACATACATACACAGACTTGGGATCTAAATTGCTAGTCCCCACATGGGCTTAAGGCCATCTGCAAGTACAGTTCAGGCGTGACATGTCACACATAGGTGTTTAGTAACGTTGCACGGCTCCAAGACTTCAAGTAATCCAAAATGCTTCTAGAGGCTAGGATCATGAGAACAAGTACTGTAAAACAACAGGTTGGGACCCACCTCAATGGAAAAACTACGAAAGATCTTTGAACCGAAGAACAATGCATATTTTGCTTTGATTTTTCTTTGTCGCTGTACACGTGGCTTTGTACGCCTTGGTCTTTGAGTGAGTTGTTAATAGAAGCTTCTGAGGACCATCCAGGTCAGTTCCGTATGTGATTGGCTGGTCTTCTTTTCCGGCTGCTGCATTTATGAGATGGTCGGTTTAAGAAACTCTCACATATGGTCAATTATGGAGTATCGTTACAGCTTAAATGCATTGCAAGGACAGGAATCAGATGTAAGAGGATCACACACGCAAACAACACTGCGATTCTAATTTCTTTAGACTGAATAAAACGATTGCTGGACGTTTGTTCTTATCCCTCTGTAATTTCTTAAATTCCTCTGTAATTTCTTAAATTAGTCAATTTTAGCAATAGTAGCGTGACGATATTTCTGATCAATTTCTGTAGAGTTGAAAGTTTGTTATTATCCGCGTTTACTCATTAATTAATTAGTGATGAAGGGTTTGACCGGATTTTGGATCAAGTTAATCAAATTTAATTGTTTTCAGTGTTGGTTTTGGAGTTTTTCACTTGAAATTCACCAAAAATAAAAATGAGTTAAATTTTAATTTTTGTTGTTTAAATATGATGGTTGGTTAAATTTGGTTTTTGATTAGATATATGAATTCAAATATTTTGAAAAGTTTCTTGAGCATTTGGATAATGGAGAATTTATAATTGAAATTTGTAATTTTAATAAATTTTTATTAGATTTTGGACAAATAAAACAGAAAATATATTTCTTTTTTTGTTTAAACTAGGTTTTTGATTAAATATATAAATAAACACTTTGAACATTTTGTCAACATATTTATAATTCACAATTTAAATTTGTAATTCCAATAAATTTTTATCAAATTTTAAAAAAATAATACCAAAAAATCTTTAAAATATTTAAAACATGAAATACAGCCTTTAAAATCAAATAAATCCCATTTTGACCTTTGTAAATGTATTTGACAGGAATTGGACAGAATGTTTTATTGAGAATGTGGACAACTTTTTTCCCGATTGAGAATGTATTTGATAGGTCGTTATAATTGTGGGACACAAAGATATCCACCATTCATTTCATTCAACGTTCTGCCTTGTCGTAATAAATTTTTACAAGTATAGATTGAATTGTGGTGCTTTTATATTTATTTTTATTGATAAATTAATATAAATATTTAAATTAAATATTTGGTAAATATTGATTAAAAAAATTGTAGATAAATATTTGGTATGAGTGAAAAATTATCTTTTACATATTATTAATTGATAATTTTAAATGACTTTTTTTGAATAACAATAATTAATTAATCTATATTTGTAAATAATAGTCAATAATAGGAAATGACATGGTTTTTTTGAATAACAATAATTAATTAATCTATATTTGTAAATAATAGTTGTCTTATTATACTAAGTTATAATAAGTTTTCTAATTATATTAAAAATACACCAAATTATAATAAGCATTAAAATACTTAATTCATCTTATATTTTACATTGTTAATATTAAAATATATTAATTAAATTATAAATTTATTATTATTATATGAATTAAATATATATGCATTTAAAAAAACATGTAATAATATTTTTTATTATGTTTAAGGCTCTCCTGTGCAATATCATTGTCATGTTTATCAATTTGATTGGATCAAATTAAATAAAAATAAAATAAAATAGAAAACATAAAAACAATAATGTATATAAAATATTTAAGTGATAATCACATATGAACCATCGAGTGTGGTTCATCATATATTTATATTTATATTTATATTTATAATTAATAATTAAATGAGTCTAGATATATCTTATCTCAATCTAGATATATCTTAACTCTGGATCTACTAAGCGTTGGAATCAAATCCCTTGAGATGCAAACCTCTTTTAAAGTGAAAAGTGATTTGATTTGGAGCTAAGATGGATCTAGGTTGGGCATAGAGATTCAAAGTCAATTTAAATAAACTTTGTAACAATACCATGGGGCTATACTATGGAGCTATACTATGGCTTATTTATACCACATGTCCAAAAAAACATAACTCATTTCAGAGCAGAAAATCTTTTATATAAATTTTAATTTAATTTAACTTTTTAATATTTTTAAGTAAATCAAAAAGAAAAAATAACATAATTACTTTTAAAATAAATCTCAACCCTCTATTCTAACGAAATTAGAAATATTTCATAGGTATGGTAGAAAAAATAAATCTCTACCATCAATTTATTAACTACTAATAATTAAATTAAAATTCTTTAAATTATATTCCAAAAGACATAAATCTATCAACATAATTATTAATCGAGTTGTCTTTAATGCGATTTTTTGAAAAGTTTTCCGATTTATTTTTTCAATCTAATTTGTCTAAAATCCTTTAGGAATTCATTGAAATCACAAGTTTTATGGGTAAACTTGCACAATCTAAGTGCCCTGGGGGTTTTTCAGGGTGTTGAATCCATATATGCAATCAAAAAACCAGTTTAAATAACATAAATCAATATTTCACCTCAATTTTTTCTGTCGCATTCTATCTAGAAAATCTACTGAAATTTTCAAAAATTCGCATTAAAGACAACTCCATTTTTAATGAAATAAATAAAACACATTAATAATGTTAATAATAATTGATTAATACCCCGGATGTGGGTGTTAGAAGGCACGACGAAGAGCATGTGAGGAGACAAATGGCTCCCATAAGTGAGCCACCTGCCTCACCTCTCCCCCCCGCCCCCCACCATGTCTTAATGCTGAAGTGTGTGAGAAGTATTTTCTTGGTTTGGAAAATCATCGGCGGGCTGATGGGAATGTCGAGAGTTATTGAGCTATAGGAGGGGCGCCACATAGAGCATAGAGATGAGGTCAACCGCCACAGGATGCATGCGTGAGAAGCTTCCCTCCTCACGAGGCTTACCCTTCAAGTCCCCTTCAATCAGGATGATCAGCCCATTGTGTTGAGTGTCCTGGTGAGATTCCATAGCAGGGTCTTCTACAGTGAGGTCTAGAAGAGGAGGACGCTCTGGTCTCTTTCCAACATTCGGCCAACCCTCATGTCGAGGCAAAAAATGAGATGTATGCATGGGGGACGCTTGGGGGTGCAGGTCCCTGATGATGATGACGAGGCCCCTAAAAGGCAAGAAGCTTCTAGCTACGCGTCCGACATCCCTATGCACATTTGATGCCAAGTTGATGTGTTGGATTTGGAAGCCCTGGTCGTTGCTAGGCAATCCTGAAGTACCTTGGCGAAGCGCTACTGGCTCATGAAGAATTTTTTGCTGCCTCACTAGTTCAACGACAACTCTCAGCAAACGGGCTAAACCACCAAATTACCCAAGGTAACCATGCATTGGACAAAGCTCGCGAGACCATGGACCTCATCTTCTATGACCGTGAGCTCTGTTTCCAAGTGGGAGGGCAGCAGGCGATGAACATCTTCCACCACCTACCTTTCGCCGCCCTCAAGCCTCTGAGTCCTATAGCGCCGGTGAGACCTAAGCTTAGTAGAACCACATTAGGGCCAAGAGCATACATTAGCAGGGCCAAGAAAGATGCAGACACCTCCACCTCCTCTACGAGAAGGTCGGTTGTGGAAGACGGCGGCAATGATGGAAAGGGCGTGGAAGAAGAAAGGGTGACATTTATGCTCGAGAGCAGTGGCGTTCCCTCTAGTAGAAAAACAGAGAGCAGATAAATTCTTGGCAGTCTGCATGCAGATTAGGTGGCTGGGTACGTGGCAGAACCCAAGGAATCTGAGTGTACTCCCTCCACCCCCTATGCCTATTGGATTATGGAGGAATTACCTCCCTAATTTGTTTATGATTTCTAGTGTCTGTTTGTCAAGTTGGAAGAATCTCAAGTCTTCTTTTTTTTCCTGTTAAACGAGAATCTTTATCTGTTTGTTTGGTTTTTAGCTACGCTTTTGAACATTATGCCATTGGTGGGTTGGTTTCCCTCTGTTGGGCGACCCACCAGGTTCAATCAAACATTGATTTTGATTACATCAGGGGTAGACAATCGTCGGCCCCCTAAATGCTCTGGTTACCTAGCCTGTAATATAATTTTTGTACAATAATATAATAGTTGGTACTTTACAAATAAAAATAAAAATTAATTAATAAATTAATATAATGAAAAACATATTAAAAAAAAAAACGACCTTCATCTATTTGAATTTGGAGTTGTCTTTAATGTGACTTTTTGGAGTTTTTGGTGGATTTTTTTGGATGGAATCCAGCGGAAAAAATTGAGGTGAAATCTTGATTTGTGTTATTTAAACTGGTTTTTGGACTGCATATATGGATTCAGCACCCTCAAAAACTCCTAGGGCACTTCCATTGTATAGAGTTCACCCATCAAACTTGTGATTTCAATGAATTCATGCCAGATTTTATACAAATTATATTGGAAAATTCCACCAATTTTTTTTTCAAAAAGTCTCATTAAAGACGACTCGTTGAATTTACTGCACATAGTCGTACCTATCTCAAAACGCAAGCACTAAATATTTTATAGAAACCTCATAAATTCCCTAACAAAGTAAGCACTAAATATTTTCTAGCGAGCTTATAAATGTTGTAAAAGGTATATATAAGTGCTTCGATTTGGAAACGTTTCATAGCTCACAATTTATATACATTGTGTAATGATATTAAATATTTTATTACAAGGTAACTTGTACATTCGGTCTCACTAGAACTTTTATAAAACATTTAGATATCTTTCACAAGTTTTTATCAAAGAAAATCCTTTAAAGTGGGTTAAAATTCTTAATGCTTCAAAGGTGCGACAATTACCATGACAAACATGTGTAAAATGATAGTTGTGAGGAGGAAGGTGTGCATGGGGACGAGAGTCAAAGTCTCCACCTGTCCTAACCTCATCCTCGCGTGGCGTTCACACCTTGTTCAAGCTCAAACGCATCAACCATTGTCAGATCAATTTGAATGCGGGCTTGTAGTGGGACAGGGGTATCAGTTCGACATTCCAGTTGTTTTTCATTTCCAGCCAACGTAACTGATCATGTATTCATCTTAGGGAAGATTGCATATGAATTGGGTTTTTAATGTGGGTGTTAACATGTGTGTCATGACGCACACTTGTCCATGTTTGGTTTTTTCTCACTCAGGCCTTCCCTCCTGCACCTTCAATCCTCTTGTCGGTTTTCCTTTACAAACATATGGACCTCATCCCAGGGTGGCGGATTTTCAATATTGTTAGCAGGACCGTAAAATATTTCCAACTCTCATTTGGATCTTGGTTACCAATGTTGGAGCGCAACAATTTATGTGAAGGTTTTTCTATGTATTCCCAACCTTTACGATTCATTTCTTTTTGTTAATTCACTGACTATTTTGTATCGTTTTGCCCTGGAAGCATATGCGGTTATTATTGGTGCCCATGTTCGTTGTTCCGTTTCTCCATAACATAGTGATGGATCCCATCCTTTGAACTGGTCATTTTATTTCCCAATGCATTCTCCCAAATTGTTGACTCTGTGGGTATATCATTTAGTTGTCCCATATTGGTATGTGGTGTTTGGTATTCTGGCACATTTTCGATATGGTTTTAATAGTATCATGAGTTGTGTCTTGGATAATTTGCGTCTCCTAGTTCTAATCCATCAATCCCTTCTGCAAATTCAGTTTGAAAGGGAGGCTTACCTAGTGAGTCATTTTGGGTATTTTTCCTTTCAATGGTTGATGTTGCTCTCATTTCATTGAGTCTCCACATTTTTGTAATATTGCTTGATATTATCCCTCATCGTCATCTCCCGATTGACCCACCCTCCCCTATTTATACACATTTTCCCTACTACTTCATGGCTCCCAAACAGTGTCTACCCAGTCATCGAGGTGGCGCCTAAAGCGCATCCTCCTCTCGTTGTAGGCATCTCTTTGGTTGGCACTTCGTGGCTTATCATTTTGATTATGTCCCCACTAAAGTGGGGATCAAGATTCTTCTCTTGGAAGCTAAGGAATCTGGGGATCGAACATACTTTTCTAACTCAAAAATCAGCGACAACGCCTTCAGGTGGACTCTGGATCCCAACAAATTTCAAAAAAGGACGCTTCATTTTCTTCACTCAATGGTTGTGCACCGTCAGCTAGAAACCTTGCTTCACACGGTCGTTTGTGACAAGCAAGTCGACAACTATCAATTATTTGCAGGACAAGAGGAGATTAAACAACTTCTATGGGACATTAGATACTATCTGGACGATATTGTGGCCAAATTAACATGTGTGGAGCGCTATGTGGTGTCTGATTCTAACTTCAGATCAGATTCACAGCATCACACACCAGTTGTTATCAATGCTCCAGCAGAGGATCTACCCTAAGGAAAATCTAACTCCCTCTCTTCAGTTATCATATTAGATTAATAGTTTCTCATGGTGTCTGGCTCTCCATTTTTGAAAAGGCTACCCCTAGCTTTCCTATGCTTGTATCGCTTTCAAGATGTCTTAGTATACTATATGTGAACATTGGTTTTGTTTGGCTGCCCTGAACTCACTTATGCATGTAATTACTTATTGGCAATGCCTTATCTATCTAGCTTGATCTTTAGTAAGTTTTGTATGTTTTTTGAACAATCTGGGAATTTAACCCAGAGATCTTAGGCGGCAATTGAAAGGGTCCAGGGCTGTTATTGATAGAAATGGTGAACATTTTCCCCACTACTGGAATACGAGAACACAGAGATTATTTGGGAGATAAAAGATATTAATGTAATATCAATTTTTCAATAGTAAAAATAAATCTATGAAATTATATATATATATATATATATATATATATATATATATATATATATATATATATATATATATATATATATATATATATATATATTTTTTTTTTTTTTTTTTTTTTTTTTATGTTTTTTTTATATTAGTTGTTAGGAATGGTTTATAACACTATAAAGGGTTGAATATTATATATTTTATGTTAATATAAGATGTTTATAATGGTAATAACTTTGTTACTCATTTGTTTCAATGTTGTAACAAATATGTTTAATATATCGAGAGACGCTCTTCAGCTCAGTATAATAGAGTTGTTATAACATAATGTAATGTAATACAATCATTTTAGCTTGGTCAAAATAAAATAAAAACAACCCTATAAAAATAAAATAAAAATGACTCATGGTATTGAGAACCCATAGTATTCATGTGGAATATAGCATATTTAAAGGGGGGAATTAAACAAGCCTAGATCCATCTTAACTCTGGATCTACTAAGCACAGAGAGAGATCAAATCTCTTGAGATGTAAACCTCTTTTAGAGTGAAAAGAGATTTTATCCCTCTTGACGCGTGGTAGATGCAAAACTAAGATGGATCTAGGCTAGTTTGTTAATTTTTTTCTTTCTTTCTTTGTGTTATGTATATCTGTTGTATGTGCGAATAATAAATAAATTTAGTTGGATTATGAATGGTGTTTTGTTTGGATCTCTTCCCCTTTCTCAATACATTAGGAAGTTGTTTTAAAAGTGCTTTTATAACTATAAAAAAATTCACACCTCTCCCTCCATTCTATATTGTATGGGTTGTGAGGATTGGTTTAGATCGACATTAACTCCCCAACATGACATTATTTTTATGTTAACGAGGGCATCCGCAATGGTAGTGGCTTTCCAAATAACATAACATTCATTCATTGTTCCCTTAAAGAGTTTTATAACTTTGTTCAAAGTAATATTATTTTCAAACTCTATTGAAGTTTCACCACTGCTTTGGAGGATGAAACCCGTGGTTTTTTAATCTTGTCTGAGTTATATATACTATTTTTTCTATTGTTATTATTCATCTTGAGTAGGTTTGTTGGTGAAAAACATATTTTTTTACTTGGAAAAGGAACTTAGGTATGTACACCTCTCTCTCTCTATATATATATATAGAGAGAGAGGTGTATATATATATAGCTTTTCGAGCATAGGAATAAAACCTTAAATCAAACTAAATAATTCTTTTCTTTAGGTCCGATAAACCAAAGATTGGTCTCAGTGGACGTTAACCACCATCATCATCATCATCATATATATATATATATATATATATATATATATATATATATATATATATATATATATTGTTTATGTAAATTATTGAAGCTTGGTTTCAAAACTTTCCTTAAAAATTGCAATAACAAAATTCATTTTCTACATGGATTTTGGTGGTAGAATACCCAACATGACATTGGGTTTTATTAGAGAAACTCTTATGAGGAATGTGATGCATTAGCTTTTTCCTTAAGATTAAGGGGGTTAATAACTAGACAAAATGATCTAGTCTAAGCCCAAGATCTAACCAATTGGTTGCCTCCATATCTCCTACAACTTATGCAACGACCCTTAAATCACCTATAATGAAATTTTGTGGCTCAACCTAGATTCGAGATGTCCCAATAAGAAAGTTTATACTTTTCAATCAAAACATTTTAAACCAACATAACCAATATTAATTAATATATCACCAATAAAAAAAACTTACACCATTTAAATATGACCCATGATAATCGAACACATTACTTAAACTGACTTTACTGACTTTTATAATTTCATAAACAAAATTTACATAAATATACAAGAAAATTAATAAAAGTTTATAATTTGTTACTGAAATTTTTTATAATGATAATAAAATTTAATAAATAAATTTTAATGGTTTATTAAAAAATAATAATTACCTTAATATAAATAACATAATGAATATTGATAATATTGACAATATTTATATATTTTTCTATAAAATCCATATAACGTCCTATAGAAAAAATGTTTTAATTAATATGCTATTTAAAATATATTAAAATAAATATTTAAATCATGTTACATAGAAGTTGAATTTATTCATATTTTTATAGAAGTTGAATTTATTCATATTTTTATAAATTAGTTGACGTACAGAATATGCATTTTAAAAATATAATCCAAATAATGTGCCGTGAGTTCAAGACGGTGACAAAATTCAATACGTCACAATTCCTCTAGAAGACCATGACATAAAGATAGTTTTTGTTGAGTCCTTTTACTTTTATGTGGGTCCGGATTTGATCAATATTTCACCCACTAAAGGGTTTAAACAAAATAGCGTTTAACTATTGTCTTTATTTATCAAATTCAAACTAAGTCTATCAATAATGGACAAATCATGACTACGTGTTTATAAAAAATAGTTTTTTGTTTTTTTAAGTAGCTAACTTTTAAACTCAACGATAACGATGATGACAAGTGTTGTGGTATGTCGGATCATATTTATCATATGAGAATTTTTAAAAAGTTTTCTGATTTATTTTTTTGATTTAATTTGTTTAAAATTTGATATGAATTTATTGAAATTACAAGTTTGATGGGTAAAATCTGCACAATCAAAGTGCTTTGCCGGTTTTTAAGAGTGTGGAATCCATATATGTAATTAAAAAATCAATTTAAATAACACAAATCAATATTTTACTTCGAAATTTTTATGTTGTATTTCGGGCAGAAAATTCACTGGAAACTCCAAAAAGTCACATTAAAGTCATCTCTTTTATCATATTAGTATTTGTTCACTTGATTTAGATTTAGTGTTAAAATTTAATATTAAGTTTACATTTTAAATTTGACATTTCAATATTTTCACTATATTTTAATTTACATATATATATTAATTATAAAATAATATATTGTTAATTTTTTAATGTTTTAAATATATAAAAATTAATATATTCTTAATCTAAGTAATACAATTAAATATTTTCATATAAATAAATATATAAAGCAAGGTAAGATACATTATGAAAATAAGAAGAAAACTAATTTCATAATTTTGACCTTACCAAATTTGTTATTAAAGAGAAGTAGGATCCAAAGGGGTTATTCTCTACCCTAGTGAAACTAAAGAATTAACATTTTCTTGGGTTTTGGGACATGAAACAAATATTCATGTCGAAGCATATGCCCCCCTTCAAGGTCTCATGCTTATGCCTTCCTTCAGGGTCTCATGCTTGCTCAAGAAAGGCATATCACAAGTCTCTTGATCATTGGAGATTCATAGTTGATCATTCACAATTTAAATAAGGAGATGCTTCAAAAAGACTTAGCTCTAACAGCAATTCTCAAGAATATTTGGAGTATCCTTAAAAACTTAATTCTTATGAAATCCATCACATATTGAGAATGCTTTAGTTAAAGCGAGTTCCCCATCAAGGAACATTAAGAATTAATGGGGACCAAAAGTTTAAATCCTTACCTTAGTTCATGAAAGGGAAATTAAACTTGAAATCATAAGCCATTGTGGCACTCAAGGGAACAATGGAACATGCAAGTGAAGTTATGAACCAAGGTAGGCGATGGTATGACACATTCACGAGATGTAAAGTGTGTTCATGATATAAGGCTTCTAAGCAAGGGAAGGGACGGATGTGATCATCTTCATGTTCGGGAATGTATGACAATGGACATGGGAGATAAGGTATTAAGGGGATCTGTGATAGTTATATGAAGAATGATCGTAACTAGAGGGGTTGAGCTTAGGATTTCTATGTGGAGGGGGGTAATCTTAACATCAAGCTCGTCTATAGCTCATGTAACTCAAAAATTTTCCAAAAATTCCATTTGGGATCCATGTTATGAAGGGTGGTGTAGTATTAGTTTGGAAAAAGGAAGACAGAGAATATGAGGCCATCCTGCCCAACAATAAAGAGTAGAGGAATTTTTTTATTTTTATTTTTATTTTTTATTTTTCTCTGATAGAACTACCCGGAATAAATTTGGTTAGTGCAATTATCATAGCTCTCCTCATTGGGAAATTGCTAGTTTTATTCCTCTCTTAGGTCTAGCAAGCAACATTGCAAGGCACTCTCTGCAAAATTCCTTTCTTGGTGGTATCTCATGATTATGGTATAATAATAGGGAGAGGTCTGCAAGTTTTAACCTTGTTCAAACACATGGTGAAATTTGTACTTGTAAAAGTTTGTGGATTTCCTTGTTAGAGTAGTTTCTAGCCATAATTTCAAGGCACCAATGGTGTCATATGAGACAACCTATAGATTTTCTTCTAGGAAATCTATGGGATAATTGTATTGTTATTTCTTCGGCTCAAATTGTGGGACTGCAAATTGTTGTGTTCACTCTTCATCATTTGGTACATAGGATTTAGTTATTAGGATGGTATTTGGAGTGTGTTGGACTTTATATGGTCTTGCTTTGTGCACTTCTAGAATTCCTTTGAAGTAAATATGTGATACCCCCTTTTCATTTCCCCAAAATTTGTGATTAAATATTTGTAATGTTGGGTTACCAACATTTATGTACTAAATTTTATTATGTGATGTATTGTTCTGTTTTATTAGTAAAAAATCTAGAGTTAAAAGGAAGGGAGCAACCAACAGATCACGATGCCTTGGGGAGGGGGGGAAACTTGATTAGGGAGGAAAATATGCAAGGGGTGGTGGCATTCCCAAGAAGCTTGTAGCAAAATATTGGGAAGATGGAGAGTCAAGGTGTGTTTACAAAAATAAGAATGAGAAACCATCAAGGTATTATTGGTTCTTGGTTATGGGTTCTTATTTTCTCCTTAGTTTCACTCTCATACTCTCTCACTCTGAAAAATCGATTTGGAAAGAGAAATAGTGGCATAACCCAAAGAGGTTCAAATCTTGTGAATAGTTAAGAGCTATGAGTGATAGCCTATGTGATAAAGATTGATTTTTTCCTGTGTGAAGGAGAGTGGCCTTCACTTTTTGAGTTAAATCTAGTCTAAAAACTATGTATTAAATCCATGAGTTTAGTTTCCCCTCAATGCATCAAGATTTGGCTTAGGGGTGAGCAACTCTGAGAAATACTGCAACATAGTTGAACCTATGGTTGGGTGGTGAGTGGCTCACCCTTCTTCAGTTCCACATTGCAAAAGATTTGACTCAAGAAAAATATCTCTTATGCATGATTATTTAATTGTTATTTTCGACAAGTTTATATGTACATGCATTTACCCTTTAACAAATTTATAATGGTTGTAGCTATTATACTATTTGGTAGTAGCTTTTTATATGTAATAAATTTTGTAACAACATTGTTTGAGCAAGATAGACTCTCTAAATTATTCTTTAAACAAGCCATGTTTGCATTTCTACTAGAACTTTTCAACTGTGAGGTTCCAAAATCTAAAACTTGGACCATAGTGAGGGGAAATTCCGTTGATCCTCTGGTCAAATTTTAAGATCTTGGGTTGCAAAATTTTAGGAAGTATGAACAGAGGAAGTTGGGTTACCTAAATGCATATTTAAACAAGTCATGTTAGAATTTTTTCTATAACTTCTCTTCTGGGAGGTTCTAAAAGTTGAAATTTGGACGATAGTGAAGGGAAATTTGGGTGATCATTTGGTACAAATTTCATTTCTTGGGTCAAAATTTTTTAGGATATATGATCAGATGAAGTCAAGCTTCTTGGATGCCCCTAAAATCATGCATCAAACATGCAATGTTGTAACTTACACTAAAAATTTTCTTTTGGGAGGTTCCAAAAGCTTAAACTTGGACCATGGTAAGGGGAAATATTGTTGCTCATATAGTCCAACTTTCAGATCTCAGGACATGATATTTTAGGAGGTATGATCAAAGGAAGTCAAGCTTGTTGGATGCTCCTAAAATCATGCATCAAACATGTCATGTTGGAATTTATACTATAAATTTTCTTCTCAGAGGTTCCAAAAGCTTAAACTTGGATCATGATGAGGGGAAATCTCGTTGATCATCTAGTCCAACTTCTAGATCTTGGGTTGTGACATTTTAGGAGATATTATTAGAGGAATTCGAGCTTCCTAGACGCTCCTAAAACCATGCATCAAATAGGTCATATTGGCATTTTTGCTATAACTTTTCATTTGGGAGCTTCCAAAGGCTAGAACTTGGACCATAGTGAGGGGAACTCTCACTAATTATCTGGTTCAATTTTTAGAACTTAGAGTATTATAATTTAGGAGATCCTTGAGGAAGTTGCTATATTAGTTTGCATGCAAAGTGTTTGAATAAATTTCTAAATTGTTTAATGATTCATTGCATACAAATCGTTTGATGAAAGGCCCCAATGAAAATGTTGTTTTGTGGATGGGGATAGTATTGTCATATGTTAACATTGTTGTATGCTAGTATTTTTGTAGCTAATATGCATGTTTGCATGCAAATTGTTTGAATAAATGTGTTAAATGTGTTTTATTATAATTTTCATACAAACTATTTGATAAAATGTCCCAATGACATAAATCAAAGTTGCATGATTGAGTGACATATTTCATTTGGTATGATACATGTGGAATCAGAGAAATATTTCTTATTTTCTTTCATACAAAATGTATACAAGAAAAATACTACTTAATTGGTTTTACAAAAGTATTTTAAGAAAGGTTTACATGAAAAGTGTTTGACAAATTGTATATTGAGATATGAAAATTAAGAATTTGCAAGTGTGGTTAGGATAAATTTAGTAGGGGTATGTGACTGAGTGGTATCAAAGATTATTTTCAAGCTAGTAAAATGAAAATTTGTGATACCTTATAACCTTTGTAAGTCATTAAGGGAACTGGGTATGGGGCAAAGTGGTATCAACACTGATTATTAAGCTTGCGAAGAAGAAATAAATTGATATTGTGTATCCTTAATCAAGCATTAAGGCATATTGTATGTGACAAAATATTTTGTAACCTAGTGCCCAGGATAATATATGTTGAATAGTCTATCATCTGCCCATTTGGTTGGACTATTGAGATCTCTTGGATTATATTGGCAAAGTCAGGTGGATAAGGGTGATCTCTGTGAGACCACGACATTTCCTAGTTGACAAGTTTTTCGAACAATATTTGGCTAGGAATTTCCACTATGGGGAACTCAGTCAGGTAAACCCTTTGAGAACCCATGAATAGAAAATCATAAAAATTATGCCACAGCCCCCTAGTATGGAAGTGAAAATTTTAATGGATACAATTACTTACGTATAGGAAGGAATCATTGCTCTTCAATTGAGACACAACTTGCTAGTATCCAACTTAACCACCATCATGGAGCTACTGGTGGAGAATAGAATAATAATGCAAAGAAATGAGGACATGCTCTTAAGTATCTACTAGGAAATTAAGGGCCTTCAGTTAGCCATTGGCATGAAACATTAAAATTCGTCTTCCTACAATAATGAAGTAAGCATAATAGCCCAAGTTTTACTAATATTAATGTGACGGTTGAGTCGAGATATTTTCTTAAATGATGTTCTCAAAATTGCATGAAAGAGCATGTCAAATCCATATATGAAAACACTTAAAGAAGAAGAAACATAAAGGAGACCAAAAAGGAAATGCACCCAAAAGTTTGATGATGGAGTTTTTCCAATGTGGATTATGTCTTTGGGCCCTGCTTCAACATTAGGGAGGCCTCTTCATTCATCTCAGTAAAAATGAAAATAAGTAAATGGAAAAATACATAATTATCCCTCCAATCTTGGGAGTGACCTGAAAATGGGCTACTCAGATCCAAAAATAGACTGCACCAGTGAAATCGTGGCGAAATTCTAGTTAAAATGAGTATAAACTCAGTTATATTATGCCACCATAAACTCTGGAACCTCAGAGAATATTTCAGATTCCACAACAGATTTTGTATGGAATATTTTAGGAATATTCCATGAAATATAATCCTCTCGAACTATGTTCCCATAGGGTTTCACCTGCATAGGTTCTGTTGCATCAAAGTTCCAACTTGTCTCGATTTCACGACCTTTTGTCGATCCTCCTCAGCGGTCGAATGAATGATAAAGGTTTAAATAAGTGTTGGAGGGTAGATGTTTCAAATTCCACTTAGGGTGCATCGATTAGCAAACAATTAGTAGGTTTTTTAGGGAGTGATGGTTATGGGTTCAAACTCCGCAGACCCCCAACAATATGTTTTTTTTTAAATAAAAATAAATTGATTTAAAAAATCATCGGTCCTCCACTTTCCGCCATTAAACCCGCCCACCATCTCAACCACCCCGTGACCCCTGACCAAATTATCCATGTGGGTTGAACATTCCCTTATGGGCTACTCGCTGGGTGCCACATGGCACCATTGGATTTGGCCATGTGGCCCCGTGTCATTAGGCCATGCTCGCCACCAAGTTTAGCAGAACTACGACCATATTTGGTGGTGCCACTAAAACTATCACTAAATTTGTTAGGCCTCCATTGAATTTAACCATCAATTTGGTTGGACTGCCAAATTTGGTGATGCCCTAAATTTATCTTGCACCAACTAAATTTTCCTTTTAGCCAAGTTTGATCAAAACTTTGATTGAGCATAACTTTCGCATACAAACTTGGATTGATCCACCATTTATGTCGTTAGATTCCTTGCGGCGAGCTCTTAAAATTGGTTCTAGTTTCATTGAGATTAAAGGACATTAATATTTTTGCGTTTAGGGATCCTCCTAGATCATTCCTCACCACTAAAGGAATTTTGGTGCTCCAAAAATATGAGGAACTACAAGTTTGTGTACTCCCCCATTTCTCGATCTGCATAACAAATGTCTCTGATAGGCCACAATTTCCTTTCCTTCAACTTTGTACTTCAAAACCAGAATGTTGAATTCGACACATGTATCCTTATGAAAAATTTTAGCTGCTAATGCATGTACAACTTGCAAGATTCCAAGCAAGGCCATACTTTCCAAGAGTTTATAAAACACTCATGGTCAAGTTTTACAACAAAACCCATACCCTTTTCTATCCAACTAAAGGCCAGCGTATCATTATGTTGCATTCATAAGTGATGTTATACACTTCATCACTTTTACAAGTTTTTTCCCATCTATGGGGTCTTTAAAAAGCAACATTTTATTCACAATGATGTCCATTTTCAACTACTTAAAAAGGCTACCCATCTCTTACCTAACCAGGCTAATGGTATTTCTTCTTGTAGTTGGCTTCCTTATTGAACTACTTCATTGGTCGGTTCCTTCACAGGTGATTTCATACGCTTATGCTCCTTCTTTGGGCATAGTTCTAGATGGAGCTTCCAACATGTGGATTTCTAATGTCCACCCTCATTGCAATTGCTGTAATGATTTTTCTTCCTCCAGATATTCTTGACATTATTTTGTGTCTCCTTCCTAGGCAACATAAACTTCCTTGAAGGGTTGTATTTGGTGCAGCTCTAGTGAGGTGAACTCAACTTAGCTCTTTCTTTGAAATTATCACTATCACTGGAAGGTGTTGATGTGCTCTCAACATCCTGCACTAAATCAAACTTGTCGCTTGAAGACTCTCCTGTCTTCGTGGTTTTGGTGTGTCTTTCTTCCTTTTTGACATGGCCCAATCTTGCATATCGAGGTAGTTCCACCACTTGGATGGGATTCATAATGCCATGGCCATTAACTCCTAGGCCCTATCCTTCGTATCCCATATTCTTCATTAACTTTGAACCAATGCCCTTAATGTGCCTTTTAAATGCACCAAAATCATCATCATAATGAGCACATAAAACGGAAGAATCATTGACATTGTTTACCTCAGTTTTTTATTCTAAAGTGAGTCATGATGGATTCACTAAGACTTCACTGCGCTTCAACTTTTCCAAGGCCTATTCTGTGGCTTGAATCTGAAGTTTAAATCTGATCTGAATGGAGGATGTTAGTAATGCTTGGCTAATTCCTCTTTCATATTTTATATACAAATTTCTTACGTGTGCTTAAGGGTTCAAGTTATCTTGCAATTCATTAAGTCTAATGAGTGTTTTTCATGTCAATTTAGTGAGAAATTTAACATAAAAAAAAGAGTTGAATAACAGAAAATAAAGTACAGAACATCACCATACATAACATTAACACAGGTATTTGATGAAGGAGTTCACCCCTCCTAGGCTACATCTCCTTGGTCCAACTTCCATGGCTTGGGCCTCTATATTATGCTAAAATTGTCAAATTGACCTGTTTACAATGCTCTTTTTCTCATGTAACATGCTTCAATGAACTCAGAATGGCCAAGAATGGGTATCTAGCCTCTTCTTGCTCTTCAATTGGTCTCCAGGTGAAGCAGATATGGCCTGACCCTATGGAGTCCCTATGCATCCTTAAACATCAATTTGGAAAAATCCCATCCAGAAGTGCTCCATTTCTTCTGAAACCTGAATAAATGAGTCCAGAAGACCCAAAAATGGTAATCTAGCCTCTTTCTGAGACTGATTTGGCCGAAAACTGCCTTAGTTATGACTTCTACCAATTTCACCTAGAAAAACTCCACTAAATCTAGCAAACTACAACTAAACTGGCAGTCTCCGCCGAATTTGGGGGGTCCGCCAAGTTAATACGTGATTAAACTTAAGTGGGAGATAACGCTAATTAAGTGCAATTTAGTGCTAACTACGCACTTAAGCTAATATGAAATTAATCTTGGATTAGGCGCATAATAAAACCAGTTTAAGATTAATTAATTGGGGCTTAATTTTTTAAACCTCCACATTAGCTTTGGCCCCGTCGTTTGATTATGTGTTGTGGTTCTATACGATGGGGGTTTTCCCCACGGGGATGGCCCCCTATCCTCCCTCCATGCAGCATTACATACCATAAAACACAGTTGAAAGCAATATATGTTAAGAACTTATCGTGTAGCGGAGGCGGTAAGGTGTGGCGCTGGCAGTGGGGAGGTCATGGGATCGAACCCCGGTGCCTCCGCCTAAAATTTTGACCAACGACCATGGGGGCATGTGGTGGCCTCAGGGCTCGCCACGTGTCGTGACCTCATTGGTCCAACCCAACACCAACCAAATCCGATGCCGACACTTGTCATACATTCATTGGTGCACCTGTGGGAATATTCCATGGAATATACCTTTTGTTGACTGGACTATACTGATGCCTAGTTAGCATCCATGTCATCCCCACACAAAATTTTCCTCTTTAGCAAAGTGAACAGATCACGTTTCTGGGAGCATACAGAGACCATTTTTCGTGAAATGAAGTGCACCAGAATAAGGAAGACGAGCACTACACGATGTTTCAATTTTTGAGGTAATCTGAGAGCTTTGATTTTTGAGCTAAAGTTTGAGCTCCTGAGCACAATCCCTACTTCTCCTTTGCTACTTCTTGTAGTAGTATTCTCAGTTTAGAATTCTCTTCTTGAATGTGTTGGTTGATCTCCTGAATTTCTTAGAGCCTTGAATGATGAGAATGAGATGAAGAATAAGAGCATTCACTTTAAGATGGAGATGCAAGTTCAAGAGGGTCTCCTTTATTTCCCTGATTTACCGAAGCATTGTCCTCTACTTTCTCTTTCTTCTTCTTTTCCTTCTTTATTATTCTCTTCTCAAAATTATCTACCATGTCTACCATCTTGTAGAAATATTTATGGAAATATTTTTCATTCTTTGTATGAACATCGTCATTCTCCATTTTCCTTCTTTGTGTTGCATGTCCAATATCTGGGTCAAAAGACTTGAGTTTTCCTTCACCCTATTTGAGTTTTACCCTAGTTATAATCCACACTCGCAATTCACATCAACAAGAAGACTGCTCTAATAACAACATGATATGGGATATTTTCTTCAATGATGCTTTCAGAATTGCATGAAAGATCATGTAATAGAGATATATGTAAACACTTAAATAAGCAACATAAAGGAAACCAAAAAGACAATTCACCCAAAAGTTTGATAACAGAGTTCATCCAATGTGGACTATGTCTCTAGGCCCTGCTTCAACAGTGGAGAGGCCTTTTCATTCATCTCTGCAAAAATGAAAATGAGTACATGGAAAAATACATCATTATACCTCCAATCATGGGAGGGGTCTGAAAATGGGATGCTTAGATCCAAAAAAAAACTACACCAAAGAAATAGTTGCAAAATTCTAGTTAAAATGAGTATAAGCTCAACTATATTATGCCATTTTCAACTCTGGACCCTCAAAGAATCTTTCAAATTCCACAACAGATTTTGTATATAATACTCCAAGGAATACACCTTTGGAATATACTCCTCTCAAACTACACACACACATGATTTCACATGCACTGGTTCTGTTGCGTCAAAGTTTTGACTTGTCTCGGTCATGCGTCCTCTTGTCAATCCTCCTTTGTTGTCGAATGAATGGTAGATGTTTAAAAAAGTGTTGGAGGGAGGATGTTTCAAAGCCCACTTGGGGCGCACCATTTAGTGGACAACTGGTAGGCCGTTTGGGAGTAGGGGTTCCTGGTTCAAATCCCTGGACCCCCAACAAGTTTTTTTTAAATACAAATAAAATGATTTAAAAAACCATTGATCCTCCACTTGCCACCATTAAACTCGCCTGCCATGTTGACCACCCTGTGACCCCTGACCAAACTGTACACGTGGATTGACTAGGCCCTTATGGGATACCCTCAAGGTGCCATGTGGCACCATTGGATTGGGCCACACTTGCTACCAAGTTTATTAGAACTGCAGCCATATTTGGTGGTGCCACTAACTTTAACCACGTTGGGTGTGGAGCCTGATTATCTTGTTTACTTTGTATCACAGCATTGGACCCCTGTACCTTAAATGGGGCAGCAACGCCGCCCGTAAATTAATCGTTGCCGTGGGGGGTCTAGGGGGGGCGGCAGCGACTTTATGGAGCCCCCCCTAGAGGGGGGTTTCGAGGGCAGCGCCCCCGAAGCTAAAAACAAATGTAAAATTGCCTTGTAAAAGTATAGTAATTTCTAGTCAATCTGGGCCGTTCATTAGGCAAATGATCTGATGGTAGAAGTTATGTTTAGTTTAGGGTTTTTTTCCCTAGAAGGCAACCCCTCGCTTTTATGAGGATATTGTATTGCGGCCGTGTATTCTCAGAGCGAGAAACAGTGAGGGAGACTGCGAGAGAGAATAGAGGATATTACAACGGATCTACTGTAGGTTGTGTCTCTTCATTTTGCTGGTAATAGAAAGGAAGGACTGGCAGTTCGGGGTGGACGTAACCCAAACTGGGTGAACCACGTATATCTGTGTCTCTCTGGTTTTATGTGTTTTGTGTGCTTGTATTTTCCGCATATTTTATGTGTTGCATTTCTCTGTAATATATAATTTTCTAACAACTGGTATCAGAGCTGAAGGTATATTTGGCTGATAAACTCGCAGGAAAGAAGGGTTCCTGGTTCGAGTGGGAGCAATGGCGGAATATGGTAAGTTTAGGGTCGAGAAATTTAATGGCCAAAACTTCCCGCTGTGGAAAATGCAGATGGAAGATTATCTGTATCAGAAATATTTGTACCTACCATTGAGTGGAAAAACAAAGAAGTTGACGGCCATGATAGACGCAGAATGGAACATTCTCGATAGAAAGGCACTCGGAACAATACGGTTGTGCCTTGCGGCGTCACTCGCCTTCAATATTTCGAAGGAAACAACAATAGAGGGTTTTATGCAGACGTTGGTGAAACTATATGAAAAACCCTCGGCCTCAAACAAGATATTTCTTATGAAACGTTTATTTAATATGAAGATGTTGGAAGGTGGATCTGTTGCAGACCATTTAAATGATTTCAATACAGTTACCAGTCAGTTAAGTTCTATAGGGGTAAACTTTGATGATGAAGTTAGAGCTCTGTTTTTCTTGTGCTCATTGCCAGAAAGTTGGAATGGTTTAGTTATGGCCATTAGTAACTCTGTCTCTGGATCTAGTACTTTAAAGTTTGATGATGTTGTCGGTGCTATCCTTAGCGAAGAAATGCGACGGAAAAGCTCCGGTGAGACATCGGGTAATGCTTTGAGTGCAGAGTATAGGGGAAGGAGAATGGAAAGAGGAAAGAGCTCGAGATATCGCAGTAAATCAAGGAAAGGTAGATCCAAGTCCAGATCAGGGATAGTGTGCTGGAAATGCGGAAAGAAAGGACACCTAAAGAAAGACTGTAGATCTCGGAAGGGAAAAGAAGGAGATGCACAGCAAGAAAACAAACATGAAGCAGATGTGACAGGTGATGTGTTACAAGATGCTTTGATTATTTCTTTCGAAAATGTTACTGATTCTTGGGTTGTAGATTCAGGGGCTTCATTCCATGCCACACCTGATAAGAAATATTTTCATGACTATGTTCAAGGAGATTTTGGACAAGTTCGTTTGGGTGATGATAAACCCTGTAAAATTGTTGGAATGGGTAAAGTTCTTGTAAAACAACAGAATGGAAACCAATGGCTACTAAAGGAGGTAAGGCATGTTCCAGATCTGAAGAAAAATATAATTTCAACAGGGCAGTTAGGCGGTGAAGGTTGTGTGACAACTTTCACAGATAAAACTTGGAAGGTCACCAAAGGAGCCCTAGTAATAGCAAAAGGAGAAAAGGTTGGTACATTGTATTTATGCAATGGTATTTCTAACTATGTCAATGCTTTAACTTCCAAAGGAGCAGATGCAACATTATGGCATCACAGGCTCAGACACATAAGTGAGAAGGGGATGAAGATTCTTCACTCAAGAAACTTGTTGCCGGGTTTGAAGAATGTTGATTTGGATTTCTGTGAAAATTGCATTTATGGAAAACAAAAGAGAGTAATATTTCTCAGAGTTGGGAAAGAAAAGAAGAGCGAAAAATTGGAGCTTGTGCATACAGATGTATGGGGACCTGCTCAGGTATCATCTCTCGGTGGCTCTCGCTATTGTGTTACGTTTATTGATGATGCAACTAGAAAAACATGGATTTATTGTATTCAGAATAAATCTGATGTATTTGATATTTTCAAGAAATGGAAAGCTTTGGTTGAGATTGAGACAGGAAAGAAGTTGAAGTGTCTCAGATCAGACAATGGAGGTGAATATTGTAGCAAAGAGTTTGATAGGTACTGTTCAGAGCATGGAATTCGTAGAGAGAAGACAGTTCCAAGAACACCACAAGAAAATGGTGTGTCGGAAAGGATGAACAGAACAATCATGGAGCGTGCAAGGTGCATGAGATTGCATGCAGGATTGCCTTTACAATTTTGGGCAGATGCTGTAGATACTGCTGTTTATCTAATAAACAGAGGGCCTTCAAGTTCCTTGGATGGTGGTATTCCAGAGGAAGCATGGAGAGGTAAAAAGGTAAACTACTCTTTTTTAAAGCCTTTTGGTTGTGAGGCCTTTGTCCATATTAATAAAGAAAATAGAACAAATCTTGAGGCAAAATCAAAGAAATGTACCTTTATTGGATATGGTGTTAATGATTTTGGTTATCGTTTATATGATTATGAAAATCACAAAATCATTAGGAGCAGAGATGTAATATTCAATGAAAAGGTCTTGTATAAGAATCAGTTGCAGGAAAAGAAACAGGAAAAAGAAAGCAAGGAATACACAGTTCTTGATGAGATAACTGAAAAAGTAAAGGTGCCTGAAAATAATAATAATCAACAACCACAACAACAACAACCACCACAACAGCAACAGGCACCTCAAACACCTGAAAGTGGTGTTAGAAGATCTACCAGGATAAGTAGACCCCCTGAACGATACTCTCCTTCATTATATTATTTATTGTTGACTGATTCTGGTGAACCTGAATGTTATGAAGAAGCAATGTAGGTTGAAAGTAGGAAGAAGTGGGAGCTAGCCATGGAAGAAGAGATGGACTCCTTAATGCATAACCAGACTTGGGACTTAGTCAGGTTTCCTGCAGGTAAAACTACATTGCATAATAAATGGGTTTACAGGCTGAAGGAAGAAGATGGAGGAAAACAGAGGTACAAAGCTAGACTTGTGGTGAAGGGGTTTGCACAGAAGAAAGGTATTGATTTTGATGAAATATTTTCTCATGTTGTTAAGATGACTTCAATCAGAACTATCTTAAGTCTTGTAGCAGTAGAAGATTTACATCTTGAACAGTTAGATGTAAAGACAACATTTCGCCATGGATATTTGGAGGAAGAGATATACATGCAACAACCACAAGGATATGAGGTAAAAGGGAAAGAAAAATTGGTGTGCAGGTTAAAGAAGAGCTTGTATGGCTTAAAACAGGCTCCAAGGCAGTGGTATCTAAAATTTGACAAGTTTATGTCTGAACGAGGTTATACTAGATGTCACTCTGATCATTGTGTTTATCTAAAAAGGCAAAATGATGGCATCTATATTATATTGTTATTGTATGTAGATGACATGCTTGTTGCAGGGTCTAACATGCAGGAAATAAATGTGCTCAAAAGAAAATTGGAAAATTCATTTGCAATGAAGGATTTGGGAGCTGTAAAACAAATCCTTGGTATGAGGATAACTAGAGACAGGAAAAATCGCAAATTAACACTGTCTCAGAATGAGTACATAGAAAAGGTGTTGAAAAGATTTAATATGAAGAATGCAAAACCAGTTAGTACACCTTTTGCTAGCCATTTCAAACTTAGTAAGGAGATGTGCCCAAAGACCCAAGAAGACATGGATCATATGTCTAAAGTTCCATATGCATCAGCAGTTGGAAGATTAATGTATTCAATGGTCTGCACAAGGCTTGATATTGCACATGCAGTGGGAGTTGTAAGCAAGTACATGAATAATCCAGGAAAAGAACATTGGATGGCAGTAAAATGGATTCTCAGATATTTGAGAGGTACCACAAATCAAGCATTATGCTTTGGTGGTTCAAACATTTCTCTACAGGGATATGTTGATGCAGTATGGCAGGTGAAAGAGATAACAGGAGGAGCACTACAGGATATGTATTTACTGTAGGTGGAGCAACTGTCAGTTAGGTTTCAAAAATCCAAAGTGTTGTTGCACTTTCAACAACAGAAGCAGAGTATGTTGCTGCTGCAGAGGCTAGTAAATAAATGATTTGGTTACAAAGGTTTATGGATGAATTGGGTAAGAAGCATGATATGGGCAGGTTATATAGTGATAGCCAAAGTACCATTCATCTTGCAAAGAACTCAGCATTTCATTCCAGGACTAAGCACATACATCTCAAGTACCATTTCATACGGTTAGTATTGGAAGATGGAGAGTTGAAGCTGGAAAAGATACACACTAGCTAGAATCTTGCAGATATGCTAACAAAAGTTGTAACCAGGGAGAAACTGAGAATGTGCTTAGTTTCAATTGGTCTTCAAGGATGACGATGAAGATGAGAAATAGCTATGTCCAAAGAGGAGTCATTGTCCAGCAAATGAAGCAGCGGTGGAGTTGCTACAATCAATCTCCAAGTGGGAGATTGTTGGGTGTGGAGCCTGATTATCTTGTTTACTTTGTATCACAGCATTGGGCCCTTGTACCTTAAATGGGGCGGCAACGCCGCCCGTAAATTAATCGCTTCTGTGGGGGCTCCAGGGGGGGCGACAGCGACTTTATGGAGCCCCCCCTGGCGGGGGGTTTCAGGGGCAGCACCCCCGAAGCTAAAAACAGATGTAAAATTGCCTTGTAAAAGTATAGTAATTTCTAGTCAATCTGGGTCGTTCATTAGGCAAATGATCTGATGGTAGAAGTTATGTTTAGTTTATGGTTTTTTTCCCTACAAGGCAACCCCTCGCTTTTATGAGGGTATTTTATTGTGGCTGTGTATTGGGTTTGTATTCTCGGAGCGAGAAACATAGAGGGAGACTGTAAGAGAGAACAGAAGATATTACAACGAATCTGCTGTAGGTTGTGTCTCTTCATTTTGCTGGATAATAGAAAGGAAGGACTGGCTGTTCGGGGTGGACGTAGCCCAAACTGGGTGAACCACGTATATCTGTGTCTCTTTGGTTTTATGTGTTTTGTGTGCTTGTATTTTCCGCATATTTTATGTGTTGCATTGCTCTATAATATATAATTTTCTAACAAACCACGAATAAAACTGTCACTAAATTTGTCAGACTTGCGCTAAATTTAACCATCAATTTACTCGAACTGCCAAATTTTTTGATTCCCTAAATTTATCTGGTGCCAACTGAATTCTGTCTTTTATCCAAGTTTGAATGGAACTTTGGTTGAGTATAACTTTCGCATACAAACTTGGATTGAGGATCCATTTATGTATTTGGATTCCTTGCGACGAGCTCTTTGACGTGGTCCCAGTTTCACTGAGATTCAAGGAATTTTGGTTTTTTTCCTTTAGGGATCCTTCGGGATCAACATTTTCCTCAGAATGAGAGACTAAGGCTGGGTACAGACACTTCTCCTAGAAATATCTAAAATGTTAGTTTGCAAATGTTGTTAAATTTTGTTTGTTTTCTAGTATATATACACATTTTGGCATATTAGTTTTGATATGAAGGAAATTATAATTTTGTGCATAATGGGAAATCCAAGGGTAGATAGGGAAGTAAATTAGAAATGGAAATTTCCCTACTTTTGATGTACTTGTTGTGTCCATAGTGAAAATTTTTAGTAATATAATTGTTCTTGTTCTTGTAAAAAAAAACAAATTTGTTATCAATAAAATAATTTGATTAGGTAATATTTATCAAATTTAAGATTTTGAATTAATAAAATTGCTATTTTTAAAGTATAAATGGATCCAACACTTTCAAACACCTGTATTACAACTAGATTTTATAATACCAGCTTAGATACATTTTAACTCCGAATCTACCAAGCATCGAGAGGGATCAAATCTCCTAAGATACAAACCTCTTTTAGAGTGAAAATAGATTTGATTTCTCTCAGTGCTTGGTAGATCCAGAGTTAAGATGGGTCTATGTTGGTCTAATTTCCTCCTTTAAATAGGTTATATTCCACATGAATACGATGGGTCAATACCATGATTTCTCATAAACCACTAGTAACTTGACCAAGTCAAGTTTACCTTATTATTTTAGTTTAAAGTTATTTTTATTTTAAAGTAGGGTTATTTTTATTTTTATTTTATTTTGACTGAGTAAAAATGTTTAACGTAGGGTTGCTTTTATTTTATTTTGACAAGTAAAAATATATGTTTAACGTAGGGTTTTTTATTTTTATTTTGATCAAGTAAAAATGTTTACAAGACATTACATTACATTACATTACATTACATTACATTACAACATCTCTACCATACTATGAGAGTGTGTGTTACACATCATTTTGTCACCATTAGGAAAATGACCGCCAATCCGGATCTCTCACTATCTGATGAAGTGTTCCAAGCATTCCCCTGCAATGTTGGAAGAAAAAAAATCCCAAAGACAACAAGAATAATGGATTACATTGCTCAAGAAACCTACTTTCAAGAACTTGTGTGGTTTCCTAGCCAATATCCGCGGAACCGCAGTTTTGACCATTTGTGGCCTACGCAAATCTGCGCTCTGTTTTCCACTTAAAACTACGAAAATAATTTAACGAGAGTAAAAAATAAAAAGTGATTTCCAGAAGCCTTATTGAGGAATATTTCCCGACTGAAAGCCTTGAGCCTCTACATACTTGGGCCTCATCCCTCTATTCATGGAGAAAATTTCCTTTGTGGAACCCTAATCCCTCCTTTTGAGGATCTCATCCCTTGAGAAGGGAATCTCAAACCTCCTCCTCTTAGCTTATAAATTCAACACAGGCGAGAGGGATAAGGGGGATTTCTGAATGTAAACTTATTTTTTTGGAATAGGGCTAGATAACTTGTCACCTAAGGGGAGAATTGTAGACTATCAGGAGGAGGCATACATCATCAAGGCAAGGTTGTATTGCTTCTTCTTGTTCAAAGATAAATACAAGCAACTGTTTCTTTCCTAATTACACTTGTCTTAATGCTCTTTGCAAAGTTCCTTGATCTTTTCCATAACTTATAACTGAATATGGGTTAAATCCTATGATATATGCTATGTTGCAATTTTCATTTTCTTTGTGTTACATCTTTATCTATGCTATGTTTTTTTTGCCTTGTTTAGTAATGTTTATGCAGATCTTCCTTTGAAGAAATGAGGGAAGGATTTTGAAAGCATCAGAAGGACTTCCACAGGAATTTTATAGAAAGGTAAGAAGCTCTTGCATATCCCATACTTCATACTTCAGGTGTGAATTAAGGAAAGGTAGCGATCACTTGTTTTGTTTGTTACTATATCTCTTTGGAATCTAGGGAGATCGCCCTTGTCTGCAAGAGCGTTTTGTTTGGCATAACATCGTGCAATTAACATATATTTACAATTTAATTTATTTAAGTTATTCTTTTTGGATTTCAAGTCAAAATTTAAGAATAATTATTTCATTTTTTGTTATTTTGAATGAGTGGAAAAAGGGAAAGTCTAAAGACATTTAAACCATGGCTGCAAGCAAAACTACTATTTTTATAAAAATTCAAATTGGAATCACTCAACAAATCAATAAAATATATACAACTGATAAATTAAAAGGATTTAAAAAGGGAAACATAAATTTTTTAATTAATTATCTAATTATTTTAAATGAAACTAATTAAATGATTAAACAACAATTACTTATAAAATCTAAAAGCAAAATAATACACTTAAATTTATCATCACTACTTCCATTATAATCCTTAAAACCTATCACTTTACTTAGTCGGTTTTGAACCACCTCTCGGAAGTTGAAGAAGAAAATGTGTGTTTTCTCAACATTCACTTCCATTCCTAAGGCTTCCATAAAAAATTGCGAGAGCCTACATATTATTATCAGTTATTTAGAGGTTGGTAAGCTAAATAAAATTACATCATCAACAAATTTTAGACGTGAAATTGGAAAATTTGCTTCGAATAAACGAAGCCCATATATGTGTCCTGATTCGCTAGATTTTTGGAACATTTGACCTATGCCTCCCATGGATAAAATGAATAGGAATGGTGAAAGAGGACCACCTTGCCATAAACCTCTTGCTGAATGAAATGGTTGCAAGGGGGGTCTATTGATCATTTTGGAGAAAGAAACTGATGAGATAAGATAGAACACCCAAGTTATCCATTGCTTAGAAAAACCAAAAGCCTTAAGAATATGGCCGAGAAATGTCCAACTTATGCCATCATAAGCTTTGGATAAGTCCATTTTAATGAACATACATGTGAATTTTGTGACCTTTAGGGAATGTAATATCTCTTGAACCATTGTGCCACCATCCGATATTTGTCTCCCTTTGACAAAGCTCGATTTGGATGGAGAGATAAGGGAAGGAAGAAATGGTTTAACCCTATTGACCATCACCATTGATATGATTTTGTAAATCATGTTACAAAGGGCTATCAGACAAAAGCCTTCAAGCCTTTCCGAGTGACCTGTTTTGGGAACTAGCATGAGGAATGCCACATTCAGAGTTGGGTGAATAGATTTTTTGGACCTTGATTCTTTGACAAGGTCAAGAATTTCACTCCCCAGGAATCCCCATCACTTCTAGAAAAAATTTGTTGAGAAACCGTCCAGGTGAGGGGATTTTTTTATAAGCATATTCATTACTACCATTTCGAATTCTTCCAAAGAAATATCTGCATTAGTGCGGCATTTTGTTCATAATTGATAATCATAGGAATGTGTTGGAGAACTGAATTTATAACTAGTTGTTTATCCTTATTCTTCTCCATGAGAAGGTTTTTGAAATAATTTACCAGTTCTTTATCTATTTTGGGTGTTGGGTTTTCCTTTCACCATCCTGACCTTGGATTAATAAATTATGTTGTGATGTCGTTGTTGAATCATCGCATTACAGAAAATTTTAGAGTTTCTATCACCATGCTCGAGCCATTGGATCCCAGACTTCTATTTCCACAATATATCCTCTTGTTGTCTTCGTTCTTCTAGCTTTTTGAGGAGGTTTTCTTCGGTGGCTGCTGACGTCTCTGATCTACCCTCCAATATGACATGTTGTTGGACACTCAACATTTTTTATTCAAGTCCCTTTTTTTCCTCAAAGATGTTTCCAAAGACATACTTGTTCTAGTATTTGATCTTTTATGTGAGGTCTTTTAACTTGAATTGAAATGTGTGCATTTTATCTACACCACGGGAGTCCAATTCAAGCCACCATTTCTCGAGTAATTCCAAAAAAACCATTATGGAACCAAAATCTCTCAAAGTGAATTGGGTGGTTTGAAGGAGCTTCTTTCAAATCAATTTCTAATCGAATGGGCTAGTAATCAGACCCCATGCATGGTAAAATTGAAGCTTCTATATATATGTCTCTTTTTAGGATCTCTTCAGTAATTAGGAATCTATCCAATCGACAAGCAATCTGGATTTTACCTCCTCTGCGATTATTCCATGTGTAGGTGCCATTATTGGTAGGAAGATCAACAAGGTGGAGATTTTCAATGGAGTCATTGAAAACTTTTGAGATTTTTTCCAGTCACCTAGTGCCTCCTTTTTTCTCTTGGAGCATATAGATGATATTAAAATCACCTCCTATCATCCATAAGGATTTCCCTAGTTGTTGTATAAAAACATGTGTTATCTTTAGTGATTGCACGACCGTAAATTGTCGTTAAATAGACAATGTATAATGCTCATGTGTGTATGAAGCTCCCTGCAAGGGCGTGGTCAAGTGACCACCAATATGTGAACAATATTTCTTTGGGATTCCACCAGATGGCTAGAACCACTGAGATTCGTTTCACGTCTAATGAAATCATCTCAAAACATTTCCAATAGAAGCTTACAGTTTTAGACATTCTCCCCCATGTTAATTTAGTTTCTTTTAATATAATAATAACTAGACTTTATTTTCTACTGTGTTCACTAATGCATATTTGTTTCCCTTTTCTATTTATCCCTCTAATGTTCCATGAGATCATTTTCATATTGCAAGGTTAAGTAAAGAAGGTGGATTATCCACCATTACAGTTGCCCGATCCTAAATCACCTCAGGTGGTTTGTTTTGTTGCCTGGATTTTTTCTTTGACTTATTTGCTTTCTTACTTGATTCCTTGTTTGGAATTTCCTTCCCTTTCTCCTTGAAAGTTTGAAATGCTTGAGCTATTTTCTCATTTAGTAGATCAAGTTGCTTTGTCTTCCAATGAGGCTAGGTCATTTTGGGCCCAGTCATTAATGATTCACAATTATCGAAAACCTGATTATACAACATATTATTTTATAGGTTATATTGAAATGATAATTTTTTTCTTTTGTGAATTTAAGTTTGTGTTTCCTTAGAATATCAAAACATCAAAATACATATGCTAGTCTCCACGTTTTTTTTTCTGAGTTCACCGAAAGCGATCTTAATCCGCCACAAGGGACGCCATATATATTGATCGTATTTTGAAGAGATAGTCATAAAAATACAAAAAAAATAGTTAAAAATAAACCAATCTAAAAACTATAAAACTAAAAAGAAAAAATCACTAAAATACATAGTAGAGAATTAGGAGCCTGAAGAAGTCACTGGACAAGATATTTGGCACTGGAACCTAAAAGAATTGGAGGTTTAATCTTGCACTGGATATGGATCTCCAAATTATTACTATTAGTACATTTATGAAAACAATAATAATTGTGAAAATGTGGATAATGGGTATATTATTACTAATTATTTGAGTATTTCGAGATGCTTATGTTTATGTTTTTAAAGTTTGATTAGAAATAAAATGTGAATGAAAAGTATAGATTTTTGAAATGTTTTATAATTAGGTTTTTTTAAATTTTATTAGAAATAAAATGTGAATGGGAAGTATAAATATATAGAGCATTTCAATCACTTGGTAGAGGCAACCTCTCCTTCAAATACCTAGGTGTACCACTTGTACTACATCACAATATACTCTCCACATGGGAGGAGCTTATAGAGAATACTCGTCGCAAATTCAATAATTGGATGTGTAGAGCACTTAAATTCCCAAGCTGATTAGTCTTAACCAAAGCAATATTACAAGCCTTAATCAACTATCACCTTTTAGCAATGTCAATCCTAGTCATGGTATCAAACCAAAAAAAATTATAATGGACTAATTTCTTATGGAAAGGCTCAACCAGTAGACACAAGTGGGCATTAGTGGGGTGGCATAAATTGTCTTTCCCTAAGAAGAAAGCATGATTAGGTCTACACGAACCCACTATAACTAGCACAACGTATGCAATGAAGCTTTGGTGGCTTTGGGTTTAAGGTGGTTATCAAACCTGAAGGTAATTTTGTCCCACAAATATCTACCTTTGAACATATAAGTTGAATGATTGCGCTCTGATGGGGAAATCAAAGGATCGAGAATAAGGAATTGGGCCTTCGAGACAAGAGCCTTTGTTAAACAAAGTGAATTCTGGGAGATATGCAAAAACACAATGACTAAATTTTGGGAGGAATCTTGGCACCAATATCCCATTATGAAAGCTATTGACAAGCTACAAACAATTAAGGACCTTTCTCAAGCACAAGGAGCTCATCACATTGCACACTTCTAGAAAGTGAGAGGAAATGACCAACTTTGGTGGCAATGGAAAACACAAACTGATTGGGATCTCTCGCAAGAACAATATGAGGGAAAATATCATTGGAATGAATACAATCTAACGTTAAAAATTTCCTAATCCATATATCAGAGAAACCATTCATTCTGCGATGGGGGAGACAACCTTCAGGTTCTTTCACATTAAAAGAAAGCTACTCCATGTTAGAGGATTATCAAATACAATAACATTCAAAATTGTGGAACCACCTATGGAAGTATTATGGATAGCCCAAAATTACAACCTTATTTCGGTTGATCGCTTCAGGACGATTACTAACATGGGATTTTTTTAGAACTAAAGGATTTGATGGCCCGTTGATATGTTTTCTCTGCTCATAGGAGGAAGACACAATGTCACACCTATTTCTTAAGTGCCTATTTTCTCTCGTTTGCCTGTAGATTATGGAGCTTCATCCAACAACTATTCAGATGTCCTATGCCACCTACCTCGATAGTCAGCTTTTGGTTGGAAGATTGTTTTGTGTAAAATATTAAACACCCTTTGGTATCAAAATCATGGCACTTATCCATTGGCTTTTCCTTTTTGGATATATGGAAAGAGAGGAACCTATGACTATTTGAGGGTAACCATAGGACTTTACAAGTGCTTCAATACATCATCCTAAATAATATCAGGGAAACGATTGTGACAACTCCTCTACCCTCAGACGAAGGCCCCATAGATGAGACTAAGACACTCGTATCAAAAGCTTTGGGTATCCAAGTGTTAAAGGGTATCGACGCTTATCTACACTATGTTCGTAGCAAATATTCCAACCCAATTTTTTTTATACCTCCTCTGCAAGCCTTCATTGACTTAAGTTTCAACGGAGTATCTAAAGGAAATCTAGGAAAAACATATATTGGAGGTATCTTTAGGACTGCTAAATCAAACCCCTTATATCTTTTTGCCTAATCTTACAAGATAGATACGAACAATATGGTAGAATTCATGGCACTTGAAAAATGGCTTAAAATAATGGTTAGGAAAGGTTAAAAGTTAATCTAGGTCCATGGTGAATCCCAAGTCATAATAACTTGCATCAGGAAAATACTCCTTGCTCACTCACCTAATAGAATTATTCACAGTTGGTGCATGAAGACGATGATTGCAACTATAAGTGACTTGATATCAAATTTTTTCTATGTAATTCCCTTACTGATCAGGAGCTCAAGTTCGAGCTATGGGAAAAGCTTAAAATTGAAAGTGTTCAAAATGAATTTCAACCTGAATGAACAAATAGGCCTCGTCGATACAATCCTGGCGTCGTGAATGACACTCAAATCCGACATCGTATGTGAAAGTTATGCAAGTTTGAAGTTTTCAGTAAACTGCAAAAAACTGAGTTAACCAGGTTTGACTTTAAAATTTTGAAAAATTAAAAAGGAATATTCCTAGAATATTCCTCAAAATATTTCCTAGAATATTTCCTGGAATATTCCATTCGAGCCAATTATGTTTTGACAAGTGTCATGCTGTTATTCATCAACGGTTTGACTTTGGGTTTTTTTGGCCAATCAACAAGTGCCACATGGCAAGCCCAGAGGCCACCATGTGGCCACCAGGCCATGGAAAATTGGGTGTTCAAAATTTTTGAATGTCCGCAGGTTTGAACCCCAAAACCTCATGTCGACAAGCGGAGCGCTCTACCATTGAGCCACGACAATATTTCTTAACATCAATTGCGGACCGGTTGTATTTGAATGTTTTGAACAATTTAGGTGGCGGCAAAAGGGGGCCAGCCCCCTACATACCACATGACCAAATGCCTGCGTCCAAGGGCTTATCATCGACATATTTTTATGCGGTTAACACATAACTGTTAATGTTAAATAAATGTGACCACTCAAATTGTTAACGCGACAGTTTGTATTAACATTTATTGCGGTAGTATGAGTGGAGGTGCGGACAACACATGTGACCACGTTTACTTAAAATTTATTGTAACTGCTAACTGTCTGCCATATTTGGAGCGGGTCCAAAAATTCAGGCGGAATTTCCATTTTGGTCGGGTTATCTGTAGTTTCTCCACTTTTAGTGGAGTTTTTTTAGTGACATTGGGCAGAATGTTGTTTTGGTCATAACTTCTCCAATATTGGACCAAATTGGACGAAATTTTGGTCAATTTTGAATATTATGAACATTTTGAAGCTTTTGGGATAGTTTCTAGAGGCATCAGAGGTGTTCTACAACCATTTTTTCTTCAGGGAAGCTTCAAGAGCCATCTGGGCCATTGGGGAAAATGGAGTTGTATTGAGTTGTACCTCACTGTTTGAGGTGAACCAAAAACCATTTTCAGCTATTTTCCAACTTCTAAACCTAATGGAAGAGGTTTCAAAACTTTTTGAAGACTTTCAGAGCCCGAAAACCTTTAGGGAAGTTTGGAGAGCCATTAAGGCCATTAGGGAAATGGAGTTGTGTTGAGTTGAACCTCACTGTTTAAGGTGAACCAAAAACCATTTTCAGATATTTTCCACCTTCTGAACCTAATGGAAGAGATTTTAGAACTTTTTAAAGACATTTAGAGCCCAAAAATCTTCAGGGAAGTCTGGAGATCCATCAGGGCCATTGGGGAAATGGAGCTATATGGAGTTGTACCTCATTGTTTGAGGTGAACCAAAAACCATTTTCGACTATTTTCTACCTTCTAAACCTAATGGAAGAGGTTTTGGAACTATTTGAGGACTTCTACAGCCTGAAAATCTATTGAGGAGTTCAAAGAGCCATCAGGGCCTTGCTGAAGAAGGCACTGTAGTTGGTAATTTTTCACTGTTTTGTGTATATGGAAAGGCATTTTTAGCATTTTCATCTCTTTTGATTCTGTATTTACAGTCAAATTTTCCTATTGAGGCACTTTTAAACTTGTATAAGCATTTTGGGGCATTTCAATACAAGAGGACAAGCCAATTTGGGAGGCTTGGTCTAGCAAACGTAGCCTAGGAGGGGTGAACTGCTCACCAAATATCTGAGTCATGTTATGCTGAAGTTATTTTGCTATGTATTTTTTATTTAATATGTTAAAAAAACAAACTTAATTAACATGCCCTCACACATAAACTCAGAAATAGTTATCAAAAACACTTTGTTTAACCTGCAACACATGGAGAATTTTGCACACATTTAATTAAATGGAAACAGATACTTTGCACAGCATTTACATCATTTACAAATACTTCCATTTACATATCAGATGGTATCAGAGCTCAAGTTGAACATTTGTTTTTGTGCAAAAGGTGTTAAAACAGTGTAAAAAATTGACTGTTTTATTGGTTGCAAAATGGTTGATTGTATGAGTTTGCTTGAGATGAAAAGATAGTTGATGTTAGCTAAGTCTTGGAAAGAGTTGTAGGCTACTTCCTTACCGCAAAGTACCTGAATATTATCTTTAGAAAATAAACCCACTTGATTAGGTTTTACTACATAAGCTACTGGAGTTTGTGTTTTATAGCTGCTTGAATAAGAGTATGGCTGTAAAGACATTTGGTTAAAAGCTTGTCATTTGATTGAAAGCTTTGAGAACTTTTCTTTGGAAGTTCCTTTTGTTAATTTGACCATTTACATGATGTCAACTTCTTCTACAAGTGAAGTTTCCTCCTTCACGAGATTCTTCAATGATGACATGAAGAATGAGTTCATTAAGGTGAAGGACATGGTGCAGATTCTAATTGAGAATCAAAGAGAAAGTGCTAAGCTTCATGCACAATTGTTAGCCATGAAGGAAGAGAAGGAAACAATTCTCCAAATACTACATGACATGGAGTGTAGGTTTTAACCCTAAACAGAAATTATCTACACACGAATCTTATAACAGAAAATAAACAATAGCAAGAGCATAAAACATAAAACAGATAAACACAGAGATTTTCTCCTGGATCCCAAATCGGGACGACCAGCTTGATTTTTCATTATATTCATTTTAGTGTTACAACACACATATATATACATGCCTAAGCATACATAAACCCCCAATCCATAAACCTTGGATTAGAACATAACCGTAGTTCCCTTGACCGGATCTACAAAAATACCAGGGGCCGAAAACCATCGTACCCCAATACCATGTGCAAAACCATGCACAAAAGCATGGACGCGGACTACCCGCCGGAAATTAAGGACCAAAAATTTTCGCCGGGGAGCTGCCCCGGACCCCGACAAGGGGGGCTATCGCCTCCCCTCTTACCCCCCCGCGCGTGCTTATTCGTGGAAATAATATAACACATACCCAACATGGAGAAACAACTCCTTCAATCTCAAGAAGCTTTGTCCAAGGACAAGCGTGAGGAAGAGGTAAACCATTCCAACTTGTCTTCAATTTCCTCATTTGAAAAGTGTGTTGGTTCTTTTGAAAAACATACAAGGGGTATAGGGTCCAAATTAATGTTTAAGATGGGTTATCATGAAGGAAAAGGTTTGGGCAAGCATGCACAAGGCATGGTTGACCCTATTTCGGTTGTGGAGCAACCCAAGAATGTTGGTATTGGTTATATGTAGTTTAATGGCGAAGACTCCAAATCATTGAATGCATGTGATGCAAATTTAAAGAGAACCTTTATTCCAAGTTCTAAAATGCATATATATCGAAATTGTTTCATGTTGCTTCAAGATGCTAGTTGAAAAAGAAAGCACACAGGAAGCAGAAGAGGCAAAGAAAAGTTTCACAGAAAGTGCTTAAGAGTTGCACATTTTGTCAAAGGAAGGAACATGATGTCTCTCATTGTTGGACTTTGCATCCAACAAGTCGTCCAAAGCACATGCAGTTAGATGACAAAAATATTGGCGCAAGTGAATCTATGGATTCCATTATCGATGTGGAAATGGAAGATTCACATGTAGAAATGTTGCAACAGGAAAATAAGTCGTGGAGTTGGCTTGGTAGGAAGTGGATTAACTTCTTAATGCAGTAAGTAATACTCATTTTGTACATGCAAATTTCAGATTTTGTATGCATGTATTTCAGTTGAAAATTTGATGCAAGATTGCATGTAAAAGCAATTTTAATTGAAGGAATCTCTTTGTTGTTGCAAAATTTATCCATGGAGGTGTAAAAGATGAGTATGATACTCACTTATATTGCAGCAATGTCTTTTAGTTCAGCTCTTATAGTCACCCACATGTTTTTGGGATGATGTACTTGTTGGTATTTGAAAAGAAGAGTTGAAGTTGCACATGTACATAGAGGTTGTATGTGTAAATAGCGAACTGCAAACAGTTCATTGTACATGATACATGCACATGTGTTTTTCAAGATGTATCTTTTTGTTTATCGACTTGTGTCGATTGTATCACACATGTTTTTCGACTTGTGTCGATTGTGGGCACACTTTTTACATTGATGTTTGTGTCAATTGTATAGCACATTTCATGTCAACTTGTTGTTGATGTCGTATGTTGCACGAATTATGATTGAGCCAAAGGTGTTGTCGATTGTGGATCGATAGATGGATACACCATTGTGCAAAGAGGATTACCATATATTTGATGCTACATGAAGTTGACAATCAAAGCTTTGAAGGAGCAAAGAGGTGATCTTCATTTCAAATTTTTGCATGAGATTTTTGTTTCAAGATTGATGTGCATTCTTGTGACAGGATGTTACAGGAAGCTTGCAGTCCATTTAGGACTTGATGTTCAGATTTCTTCTGCAATTTTCTCGCCAGCAATTTGCTGAGTGAGCATAAGAAAAGCAGCTCTTGACAAGAGGATAAGCATCAGTGAAGGGAAGAATGAATTTCTTTCTAGTTGAGTTCAAAAATCATTTGCCATGCAAGGAAAATTTTTGGAGGTTGAAGAGAAGGGGATGTTGCTATTCTCTCATCTGTTGTACAGTTCAGTTTCGCATTTTAGTGAGCTTTTGGGGTCCAAAAGCTTCTCATTTGAAAGGTGTGATCAGGGGCTCAAGTCCGAGCTATGGAAAATGCTCAAAATTGAAAGTGTTCAAAATCAATTTCAACCTGAATGACCGGATAGGCCTCGTCGATACGATCCTAGCACCGTGAACGACACTCAAATCCGACATCGTATGTGAAAGTTATGCAAGTTTGAAATTTTCAGTAAACTGCAAAAAACTGAGTTGACTAGGTTTGACTTTCAAATTTTGAAAAATTAAAAAAGGAATATTCCTTGGAATATTCCCAGGAATATTCCTTGGAATATTCCCAGGAATATTCCATTCGAGCCAATTATGTTTTGACAAGTGTCATGCTGTTATTCGTCAACGGTTTGACTTTGGGTTTTTTTGGCCAATCAACAATTGCCACGTGGCAAGCTCGGAGTCCGCCATGTGGCCCCCAGACCGTGGAAAATTGGGTGTTCAAAATTTTTGAAAGTCCACAGGTTTGAACCCCGAACCTTATGTCGACAAGCGGAGCACTCTACGTTGAGCCACGATGGTGTTTCTTAACATCAATTGCTGATCGGTTGTATTTGAATGTTTTGAACAATTTGGGTGGCGGAAAAAGGGGGCCAGCCCCCTACATACCACATGGCCAAAAACCTGCATCCAAGGGCCTATCATTGGCGTATTTTTATACAGTTAACACATAACCGTTAATGTTAAATAAATGTGACCACTCAAATTGTTAACGCGACAATTTGTATTAACATTTATTACGGCGGTATGAGCGGAGGTGCGGACAGCACATGTGACCACGTTTACTTAACATTTATTGTAACTACTAACTGTCTGCCAGATTTGGAGTGGGTCCGATAAATTCGGGCGGAATTTCCATTTTGGTCGGGTTATTTGCAGTTCCTCCATTTTAGTGGAGTTTTTTTAGTGACATTGGGCATAATGTTGTTTTGGTCATAACTTCTCCAATATTGGACCAAATTGGACGAAATTTTGGTCAATTTCGACTATTCTGAGCATTCTGAAGCTTTTGGGATAGGTTCCAAAGGCAACAGAGGTTTTCTACTGCCATTTTTTCTTCAAGGAAGCTTGTAGAGCCATCAAGGCCATTGGGGAAAATGGAGCTGTATTGAGTTGTACCTCACTGTTTGAGGTGAACCGAAAACCATTTTTAGCTATTTTCCACTTTATGAACCTAATGGAAGAGGTTTTAGAACTGTTTGAAGACTTTTAGAGCCCGAAAACCTTCAGGGAATTTTGGAGAGTCATTAGGGCCATTGGGGAAATTGAGCTGTATTGAGTTGTACCTAACTGTTTAAGGTGAACCAAAAACCATTTTCAGCTGTTTTCCACCTTCTAAACCTAATGGAAGAGGTTTCAAAACTTTTTTAAGACTTCCAGAGCCCGAAAAGCTCCAGGGAAGTTTGGATAGCCATTAGGGCCATTGGGGAAATGGAGCTGTATGGAGTTGTACCTCACTATTTGAGGTGAAACAAAAACCATTTTCGACTATTTTCTACCTTCTAAACCTAATGGAAGAGGTTTCAGAACTTTTTGAGGACTTCTATAGCCTGAAAAGCTATTGAGGAGTTCAAAGAGCCATTAGGGCCTTACTGAAGAAGGCACTGTAGTTGGTAATTTTTCACTGTTTAGTGTATATGGAAAGGCATTTTTAGCATTTTCATGTCTTTTGATTATGTATTTACAGTCATATTTTCCTATTGAGGCACTTTTAAACTTGTATTAGCATTTTGGAGCATTTTAATACAAGAGGACAAGCCAATTCGGGAGGCTTGGTCCAGCAGACCTAGCCCAAGAGGGGTGAACTACTCACCAAATATCTGAGTCATGTTATGCTGAAGTTATTTTGTTGTGTATTTCTGATTTAATATGTTAAACAACAAACTTAATTAACATTCCCTCACACATAAACTCAGAAACAGTTATCAAAAACACTTTGTTTAACCTGCAACACATGGAGAATTTTGCACACATTTAATTAAATGGAAATTGATACTTTGCACAACATTTACAAATACTTCCATTTATAGATCACTTACACAAATGGGGGGAAGGGAAAAAGGTGGCAGACCACCTTGAAAATTGGGGAAACCTTTAGGAAAATGTATGTTACATTGTATTTTGTCGCATTTCCTATTCCTTATTGATATGAAATGAAAGTATTAGTTTTGTTATGCTAAGTGTCTTTTAGTTTTAAAAACATGTGCATAATTGCCTCATTAGTTTGCATAAGGATTAAGGAGTTTTTCCATGAATTATAGATGTTTTTTAGTGAATTAGAAGCATAAAAAAAGCATAAACAACACTGAACAACTGTGTAAAATAGAGAAATAAGTCACCACATGAAATTTGCACAGTAGGCATGATGAAGCAGTTCACCCCTCCTGGGCTACATCTGCTGGTCTAGCTCCCAATGGCTTGTCCATCTTTCATTATGCTCAAAATTTTGCTATTACATGTAGTTGCAATGCTCTAATGAATGTTTTCTCTGCACCAATGGCTTTAGAATGCTCCAATTAGTCAAAAATGACTCTTCATTCACTCAGAATGGTCGAAAATTGGGCCTCCTACACTTTTGCCCAGTATCTCCTAGGAAAACTCCACTAAAAGTGGAAAACTTCAATTAACTGGAGTTAAAACCGGGCTACCTGCCAATTTAGGTGCGCCTCCATCTTCTTTTCCGAAACAGACTATGTAAATGAATGCTACAGTTTGGGCATTGGCCACATGCGCACCCCCAAACCATTAGAGGAGGTCGTTAATGGAACTCACGCATAAGACTGTGGTTTGAAGTTTGAACCGTGGTCGAATTCCCATTGTTAGCACTGACCACACGGAGGTTGTTGATGTTAATGGGTAGCATGTGATACGTAACAGGGACTGTCGACGGTTCCCAACCCCCCAAATGTGATTGCAATAAATGATAAGTATAACCCGCTGCCTAAATATGGTTAAGTAACAATGCGTAGGGCAGATGGTAGAGTGTATGCGTGCCCAGAGGGAGGTCAGGGGGTCAAGCCCTGCGACCTCAACAAAATTTTACCATGCAGTTATAGGACCACATGGCAGCCTCAGGGTTGGCCATGTGGCACCCTATAATTGGCTCATCCAACCCCATACCACAAATAAAAACCTGACACTTGTCATCCAACGATTGGTCCTGAGAAGGGAATATTTCGAGGAATATTCTATTTTTTTTGCTGACTGTACATCCACTTTGTTGATTGTGCATCCCAGTCAAACCTGGTCAAATTTTCATAATTTTATATGTTTTCCATTTCAATCAGAAAGCAATATCTTCCTCATGCGACATCGATTTTTCGAACCATTCGTGGCGCCGGAATTAGGAAGACGAGATCTACGCAACCATCCTGGTTTTGACCCAATCCTATAACTTTGAATTTTGAGAAAAAAATTTGAACTCCTGATCATTCCTCCCCATTGGGAATCTTTTGGACCCCAAAAGACTTGATTACCTATTCAGTAGATGAGGGTATATCTCCCTCACCTTTTCAATCTCCATCCATTTTTCCTTGCTTAGTTTAGTGCCTTTGAGCCCAACTCGAAGATAGTCAACACTTCCCCTCTTTGATGCTCTTGTCCTCTTGTCAATAATTGTATCTTCTTTGAGCTCATCTAGAAATTCTGGCGAGAAATATTCAATAGAAGGTAGCTGAAAATCACTTCCTTGATCATCGATCAAAGGAGGCTCATACAAGCATAAGTTTTCAACATTACCAATTGAATACATTTGCATGTAAGAAGGAAATTCAAGTTGGAATGCATTGTTACCAACTTTTTTTATTATCTTGAAAGAACCAAGCGAATGGGTTTGAGCTTTTTACCTTCCCCTTGCATCCTTTCTTTGCTAATGTGCAACCATACCTCATCTTCCTATTGAAACTTGTGATCAACCCGATGTTTATCATGCCTCTCTTTGTATTTTCTTTGACTTTTCTCAAGCTATTCTTGAACTTGTTGATGTATAATCTGAATTTTCTCAATGAGCTTTCAAGCCTTATCAATGTCACTATGGACATCAATTTCAACATCCTTCCCAAAGATGAAGTCTAATGGTGATTTTGGAAAATACCCAAAGCATACTTCAAAAGGTGAGGTTTGTGTTGAAGAGTGCTTTTCTCGGTTGTAAGCGTTTTTAATGTAATGTAGTTGTTCATCCGACAACTTAGGATGTTTGCTACAATATCCTCTTAATAGATGCATAACTATTTTTTTCACAACTTCGGTTTGTCCATCTGTTTGTGGATAAAAAGCATTACTCTTTTTCAATTTTTTGTCCATCATTCTCCATAGATTTGACCAAAAATTCCCAATGAACCTGGAATCCCTGTCACTAACAATATAAGTGGGCAATCCAAAATGAATCTAAACATTTTGAAAATAAAGTTCAGCAGTTTGTTCAACAGTAATGGTTTTCTTACATGGCATAACTATACACATTTTACTGAATCTATCCACAAATAAAAAAATATAATCATGTTGCTTTCTTGACATAGGTAGATCTCCAACAAATTCCATGGAGACTCTCTCCCATGGCCTTGATGGTACCGATAGTGGCGTGCACAATCCTAGATTCCTATTACTAGGCTTACTTGTTGCACACATATAACAACCTCTTATAAAACAATGACACACTATCTATCATGCAAGGCTAATAACAATACCTCTGTAGATGTGCCATTGTTTTGATTACCCCAAAGTGTCTAGCAATAAGAGAGGAATGAGCTTCTATCATGACACTGAGCCTCTCTCCTTGTGGAATACATAGCTTTCCCAAATGAAACAACAAATTGTTATGCATGTGATAATATTTTTCTTCAACTTGATTCCCTTCACTCAAACTAGAATACACATCTTGGAAATCAATGTCATGTGCATATTGTTCTATGTAACTCTCATGTACAACAGAATCATTTTTGAGTAAAGTAGAAGCACTAATGATTGGCCTCGAAAGAATATCTGCAGCTTTATTGAATATACCTTTTTTGTACCTTATAACGAAGTGAAACTGTTGAAGAAATCCCATCCACCTGAAATTTCTTGATTGCTGCAATTTTGTTTGTGACTGCAAGTACTGTAATGGTTGGTGATTGGTGTGTACAATAGTCTCTTTACTTATCAAGTAGTGTTTCCACTTCTTAACACTTTGTACCAACACATATATTTCTTTTTCATATGTAGGATAATTAGTCACAATGCCATTAAAAGTTTATGAATGAAAGGCGATAGGCTTACCATGCTGCAAAAGGACTGTGCCCATGGCATAATCACTAGCATCGGTTTGTATCTTGAATGACTGTCTCAAATTTGGTAGTGCAAGGATTGGAGCTGAACTGATCTTGTATTTTAAAGCTTAGAAAGCTTGCTGTTGTTTGCCTCCCCATTGGAAGCCTTTCTTCACACTTTTCACTGCATGCATAGGAGTTGCGATGGAAGAGAAGTTAGCAATAAAATTCCTCCAATATTGAGCTACACCTAAGAAAATTCTTACCTCGGTAACTATTTTGGGTGTGGGTCAATTCAAAATGGCCTCCACTTTAGAAGGATCAATCCTCAATTCTCCTCCTCCTACAATATGTCCCAAATAGACCAAAAAGTCTTTCCAAACTCACTTTTTGACATCTTAAGAAACAATTTATCTTTCTTCAAAATATCAAGCACTATATTCACATTCAAGACACGATCTTCTCTTGTTTTGCTGAAAATCAAAATTTCATCTAAGTACAAAATAACAAAGTCATCAAGGAATGGTTGCAAAAATTATCCATAACTCGCACGAAAGTTGCCGGTGCATTACACAAACCAAAAGGCATAACTAGCCACTCAAAGAGTCGTTGTTTAGTTTTGAATGCAGTTTTCCATATATCACTTTCTGCAATTCTTACATGATGATATCCACTTCGTAAATCTATCTTAGTGAAAAACTTTGCTTCTTTCAGCTGATCAAGAAAATATCTATTCTTGGGAGTGGTAACGATTTTTTACCATAATATTGTTCAAAGCTCGAAAATCTACACACATACGCCAAGTCCCACCTTTCTTTGGTATCAAGACTATGGGTGAACCACATGGAGAGGTGATTGGCCTTATGATTCCTTTATCCAACATCTCTTTGATTTGCCTCTTGATTTCAACATTCTCCATTATCTACATGCAATACATACCGATGTTTGGAAGAGGACAATCCTGCTACAACTGAATCTCATGTTGAATTTCCCTTTTTGGAGGCAATCCTGTTGGCTCCTGATACATCTCATGATGCCCATTAACCACATCATATAATTCTGATTTCAACTTAGGATCACATCCCTCAAAAGATTCATGATTAATATTAGCTTTAGGCTTAATCATAAGAAGAACAAAATTCTTACTTGAATTTACCAACCTCTTTACCTATCCAACATTTACCAAAGCAATGTTTGTCTTCTTGCGATGTGCTCTAAAAATGAACTCCTTGCCATATTTGAATAAATGATACTTGTTCTCATGGTGATATAAGATCTCTTTCCTGTCATACAATTAAGGACTCCCTAATACAATACCAATTATGTCAAGCGGAACCACATCTAATTCAACTATGTCAACAAAGCTTGCAGTGATTGCAAACCTCAATATACATTTCCTTTTAACATGTAGATTTGCATCCTTACAAATGCAACCCAATGGATATGGTTTTGGATGTGGTATGGTCTCAAGGTTAAATTTTTTGACCAAATCTTCAGAAATTAAGTTTGCTTGTGACCCATTGTCAAACAATGTGTCAATCTTGGTATGCTTGGATATGACCCTCACATGAACAATTCTATTCTTTCTTCTTCATTTGGAGTGTTTATGAGATAGTTTGATGTAATAATAATGGATTTCGTTTCAATTTCTTTTCCCTCCATGTTCTTCAATCCCATGGATGTAATTTTAGTCTAATCACCTGAATCAGACCTCAAGTCATGTTGAGTTGTAGCAGCAGTTTTATGTTTCCCTTTGTTATTGGGTTTCTTTGGCCTCAATTTTGGATGTAATTTCCAAGAATGAGTTTCATCATGGCCTTCTTTTGAAAAATGTTTACAAATCATTTTTTCTCCCTCTTTCTTAATAGATGCATTCTTTTTGTTTTTACCTTTTGGGGACTTTTCCTTGACTTTAACCTTAAAAGGCTTCTTCCTACCGTCTTCAGGAATGTTCTTCCCTCTAGCTTCTAGATGTGTGGCCTGAACACAAACTTCATCTAGACTGGTGGGGTTAAACATGAGAATATTATGTTTTAGGTAGCTATGTAAGCCTCCTATGTACTTTATCAAAGTGTCTTGGCTCTGCAAATCCACCCCTAATAGAAGAGCTCTTCTCCTAAATACCTGGGTGTATTCTTGCACATTTTTTCCCTTTAAATGCCTAAAGTTATGCTAGTTCATGATGGCTTTTTGTATATGATCTAATGGATAAAATTGTTGTTTAATAGCAGCAATAAAATTTGACCATGATAGAATAATCTTACCATGTTTCTTGATTTACTCCTTTGTCTTGGATTCCCACTAAAAAAGTGCCGCATCTTCCATTCTCAAAGAAACTAATTGAATTTTTGTATCATCATCTTGAAGGTTATGTATTCTCAAATAGACCTCCAATTGTTGAATCCAATTATCTATCTTGTCTGCATTTACTTCACCATTAAACATTGTAAATTAGAACTTAACATCAAGTTTTAATAAAGGAGATTTACCAGTGCTCTTGGACTTGTGTGGCTGATGTACTAAAGAAGAGGTAGAAGATGATGATGATGATGAGGGTGACGATGGTGGCTCTCCATTGCCTACATTTCCTCCATTTCCATTCTTTGACTTGTCTTCATCATGTTGACCTCTTGAATATCCGTGTCCTTCCTTTTGGAGTTTAGACCCTTCTCTTTCCAGTCTCGCATTCCTTTCTTGATAAATAATTCTAACCATCTCAATCATGTCAAGAAATGCTTTGCTAAACACTCTTTTTTCTTCCTTAGGGCCAACTTCTTCATGAATTTTTCCTTCCTAATGAGACATTCTTAATGGAGCTTCTGCTTCTTTAGGATGTGAACTAGGTGGTGGAGATTGTGGCAATCTCGCTCTTGTTTTCTTTGGCTCCTTTTGAGACCCTCCTGCTTCCACCATTTTTCCTTCTCCTCTTCTGAGCTTGAGCCTTGTAAGCATCTAAAGCTTGCAAACAATTAAAAAATTCTTTGCACTAAACAACACCAGAGAAAAACTCTAGCTCTGATACCAATCTGATATGAAATGACTGTATTATTTTTGCTGTGCTAAGTGTCTTTCAGTTTTAAAAACATGTGCATAATTGCCTCATGAGATTGCATAAGGATTAAGGATTTTTTCCATGAATTGTAGATGATTTTTAGTGAATTAGAAGCATAAAAAAGGCATAAAAAACACTGAAAAACAATGTAAAACAAAGAAATAAGTCACCACATGAAATTTACACAACAGACATGATGAAGCAGTTCACCCCTCCTGGGCTACATCTGTTGGTCCAACTCCCAATGGCTTGTCCATCTTTCATTATGCTAAAATTTTTGCTATTAAATGTATTTAAAATGCTTTAATGGCTATTTTTTTTTCACCAATGGATTTATAATGCTCCAATTAGTCAAAAATGACTCTTCATTCACTCAGAATGGTCGAAAATTGGGTCTCCTACACTTTTGCTCAGTATCTCCTAGGAAAATTCCACTAAAAGTAGAGAACTCTAGTTAACTGGAGTTAAAACTGGGCTACCTACCAATTTAGGCATGCCTCTATCTTCTCCTCCGAAATAGACTGTGCAAATAAATTCTACGGTTTGGGCGGTGGCCACATGCGCACTCCCAAATCGTTAGAGGAGGCGGTTAGAGGAACTCACGCATAAGACTGTGGTTTTAAGTTTGAACCGTGGTTGAATTCCCGTCGTTAGCACTGACCGTGCGGAGGTTTTTGATGTTAATGGGTAGTATCTAATACGAAACGGGGACTGCTGGCAGGTTGGGACCGCCGACATTTCCCAACCCCTCAAACGCGATTTCAATAAATGATAAGTATAAACCACCACTTAATATGGTTAAGTAAAAATGTGTAACGCAGATGGTAGAGTGTATGCGTGCCTGGAGGGAGGTCAGGGGGTCGAGCCCTATGACCTCAACAATTTTTTACCATGAAGTTACAGGGCCACATGGCAGCCTTAGGGTTGGCCATGTGGCACCCTATAATTGGCTCATCCAACCCCGTACCACAAATAAAAACTTGACACTTGTCACCCAACGATTAGTCCTAAGAAAGGAATATTCTATTTTTTTGCTGATTGTACATCCACTTTGCTGATTGTGCATCCCATTCAAACCTGGTCAAACAGTGATAATTTCACTGTTTTCCAGTTTGATCAGAAAGAAATATCTTCCTCATACGGCATCAGTTTTTTGAACCGTTCATGACGCTAAAATCAGGAAGACGAGATCTACACAACCATCCTAGTTTCAACCCAATCCTGTAAATTTTAATTTTGAGCAAGATTTATGAACTCCTGATCACCTATCCAAAGTGTCATAATTTGTGTCACTCATGCCACAAATGTTGTAAAGCGACAAAAGCTATGAAAAGATGTTCACCATGAATAACATGCTCAAAACATCCCTGAAGAAATGTAGAGTTGGTGCATTACAACAATTCTGGAGAAAGCTTGTAAAAACCCTAATTTGCATCCCTAGCGTAGTTCTCCCCTGTATGCCCTCACACTTGTCACCCTATGTATAACCGGTAAACAACGCTGACAACATGAGAATTAAACTGAAAATTCACGTTGGCCCTATTTAGGAAGGCTCTCCAAAAATGGAGCAGAAGCTTCTTACTCTAGATTTCTCGAGAACATAAGCCTGGTACTTGTTGGTTGAGGGTATGGTCGAATTATTCAATTTTGAACCTTTGATCATATCTTTAAGAAACCTCCTCTTTGAGATAAGGACTTTTATCCCTCATTTATGGATCCATAACCTCTCCAGTTGAGTGCCATGCCTTTCCCAAATGGTTGGTCATTGCTAGTTTCCTTTTTGGTGCTCGAATGCACCTAAACGCTATCTAAATTCCAAGGAGAAGGAGTGCTTAAAATCTTTGGCTTGTACTTGGAATCCCGTCTTGAAGGAAACCTCCAACATCAAGTCACTAGTTATATTTTTCTCTCTTCAATTTTTTAATAATACAAAGCATGTTTTACTTTTCATAAGCTTGTTTATGATCGCTTGCTCAATATGATGCTCCTTGATCTGTCATATAGTTTACATTAGAATACAATATACTATACTTTATTTTTTTGTTGTCGTTTGATCTCTCTTGCAGGTATTCGTACGCGAAGGAATAATGAGGAGCGAGCTTTGAAGTGAGGAGATCAGGATCAATATCGACAAGTGACCACATAGGAGCGAGGTAGGTCGTCTTCCTCTCTCATATCATTCTAATTTAAACTAGGAAAGTTTGCTTGCTTTTGTCTCGTTTGTTACTAGACCCACTCATTGGGCTAGAGGTATTGCTTCTATTCGTAGAAGGGATTGCCTGGTTACTAATGTATCCATCAACCTATCATGGGAGGAGATAAAACAAAAGGATGGGTTTCTTCGGATCAGTTAACTGATTCACCAGCACAAGTATGCTACCAATACACCTCTCCCCGATGGGGGTGTTTTGATGTCAATTGCTTGTCGGCAACAAACATAACATAAAATTTGAAAGGCACAAATAATTATACCATCATTTAATAAACATGTTAATAAGACACACACGTGTCCCTCCCATGACATTTAAACCTTTGGTGACCCTCGTAAATCAAACTGGGCACTCTCCTATACCTTGCATGGAAACCACATGGGGTGAATTTGTTCACGCTATAGGGGATCACGTGGCTCGAGCCTCTCCTATTAATTGTACAACATTCACTCACTGTGTTTTCATATGCCTTGAGATATTCACCCTGATCATTCCTTCTTCCTCTGTGGATATGGAGACCTCCTCCCATGGGGGATTGTTCATAGGAAGAGGTATACCTTACAGGAGAATTAACCTCATCAATGAGTTCATCATGCACCTTTGCATTGGTTTTGTGAGTTTTGGTTTTACCTGGGACACTTGGCCCTTTCCATGTGTTTCCATGAGTTTATCTCCCCTCCTCTTACCATACCCCTCATGCTGGAATTTCGTTATACAATCCCTATGTTGTTTTCAGGGTGGTGGAACTGAGGGCGCCTACTTGTTGACAAAGTTGTAGCTCATTGCCTTCTGGAATTGGTGTTCACTCTTGAATGGTGGTTGAAGCATTGGATCGTGACATTATTTCAATGTCATTCATCCCCATACTCATCCATTTTTCTTTTACTTAAACTTTGTGTTTGTTCTTGTCATCGATCACACCAGTGCTTGAGTTTTCAGGGGGTAGTCTCTCTCAATGTTCTTTTTGTTATTATTGCATAACACGAGGTCTAGCCCATATTTTGAGTTGGTGGTCGTACTATCCCCGACATCCTTACGAAGCTCAGACCCAACCCGAGTATCTTTCAATTTCCCAGTGCTTGTCTGTGGGGTTTGATATTTGGGTACTTTCTCGATTTGGTTTTAAAATCGAGCCTCCTCACTCAAGAATTTATATGTTCATACAATCATAAGGGGTTTCATAGTCTCACATAGTCATAAGGGGTGTTATATGTTCACACAGTCATATGTTCAGTTGTGTCAAGGGGTGTCTCATAGGCCTCCCTCAAACCTCCAACCTCTCATTTTCTTCCCTTCCTTTGTAGTCAATTATCGTCACAGTGTCCGGGTCGAATTAATTCCCCCTTGTGATATCGTTGGAGTCCTTTCCCATTCGTCAGTAGTAGTGTTTTTTTTCTTTTGTTTGCAGATTATACATGGTGTTGCGACAACGACTTCCTGTCTGACGAGGTGGAGTGGCAGGGACATACTCCTCCGAGCATCGATGATTGTTTGGATGGGAGTCAGTAGAAAAATTCTTCGAAGCTTCTCCTTTGGAGGTTAAGAAAGAAATTTTGAAGTTGAAAGCCAAGGAATTTGGAGACTGCTGATATTTATCTGATTATAAGATAAGCAGAGGTACCCTCAAATGGGTACCGGATCCTAGAAAATTTAAAAATATACTACTCCATTTGCTTCATGCAATCACTCACCATTGCCAAATGGAAGATATCAAGCGCATCATTAGGGACATTAGATACAATTTGGATGACATAGTGGTAAGGATGACCTGAGTGGAATGATATATAGCTTTACATTATGATACAGACTCCAATGGACATGAGGAAAAGGATGTAGTAATCAATGCAGTTCCTATCAACACTATCGATGCTAATTTTTCCTTACTGGAGAACAACTCCCATGTTGTTGACTCTCAAGGATCGACAATTATTATCCTCGACTAGTTTATGTTTTTCTTAGTTTCTTACTACACTATGCAATGCCTAGTTTTTCTTCTTTGAAGTCCTTATGTCATTTTTAGTTATCTCATGTTATATTTTTGTAAACAGTGGGCTGATTGAAGTTTGAATATTTGGTGTGAGACACCCTAGTTTTTGGGTCAACACAAATGTCTACTATGGCCCATTTTTCGACATCTAGAATGGGAATTTTGTTTGCTCTAAAGCTGACAAAGTTATGAAAACTTTCCGATGTAATATCTCGTGTAATTTCCTCAATTATCAATAATAATGCATAGACATATTTACAAAAAAAATGTGAATCATTTAATATATGACGGTATTTGGAAAAGTTAAAGGGCAATTATTAAATATAGAAAAACTCCAAAAAGCTATTAGTTTATATTTTCAAAATTTAATCTTTAATCTATTTCTTTTTGTTCTTTATTTTATTTGAGGTTTAACACTATTAATATTTTTGTACATTTTTCTTTTGTGTTTTCTTTTTGTTCTTTAATTTGTTTGAGGTTTAGCACTATTAAGATTTTTATACATTTTTATTTTGTGTTTTCTTTTTGTTCTTTGATTTATTTGAGTTTTTGTACCATTAAGAATTTTATACATTTTTACTTTTATGTAATTTATTGATAATAATAATTAGTTTTTTTTTTTTTTAAATGGCTTTAAATTATAATAAGAGTTGGGCATGGGCTATCAATCAACATTTTTTTAATGAGGATTTGAAATTTGGATTATCCATAAATATTTAAGAAAGAAATGTTTAATTTATAAAAGACACAAATTAAAATAACAAAGTTTGGCTTTGAAAAATTAAGATTTGTGTTATAAATTTAGTATGTTCATAGAATTTAGATATGTCAATTTTATAATTTGAAATAATTTTATTTAAAAATATATATTTTTTGGGTTTTCAAAATTGAGTAGTTAAGAAAAACACAGATAATTACTAAGAAATTATTTGTTTTCTATTTGAACTATGTTCTCCATAAGATCTTACACCCTCACATTATACATAATTTGGTCACTTTAAAAACAACTATGAAATTTAAACAATCTTTTTTATGTGATCCTCCATATTAGAAGTTTAATCTTTCCTTTCTTCTTAAACATTAAACTACTTAAATATTTAAAATTAAATTTAAACAATCCTTTTTATAAATATCCGATATTAAAAGTTTCAACTTCTCCTTGTTTTCACCCATGGAATTTTTTGTAAATAGATTAATTTGAAATTTAACTTTTAGAACACTAAAAATTGTGTGGGAAGGGGGAGGGAGGGGTGGTGAAGTGGTCAAGGGGGAATATCTTGAATGGTGGGGAGGTGGGGGTTCAAGAGGAATAGCTTGAATGAATGGTGGGGAGATGGTGTAGTGAGTGGTTCAAGAGGAATAACTTGAATGGTGGAGATGCACGTGTTTCAATATGTGTGATCTAGTAGTAATAATAATTATAGTTACAACAAGTCATTACTTAAAAAAATAAAAACTTTAAAATCATAATAGGAGTTGGGCATGGACTCTCAATTAACATGTTTTAATGATAATTTGATATTTGGATCATCCATAGATATATTTAAAAAATATATATTCACTCAATAGAAAACACAAACTAAAGTAACAAATTTTGTTTTAGAAAAATTAGGATCTATATTACATTATCTTAATCCTAAAAGTTTATAAAAAGTGTTAGTAATACCTTAGTTAATAGATCTAATATGTTTATAAAATTTTGGTGTGTTAATTTTATAATTTAAAATAAATTTTGCAATTTATATAGTTTTTTGGTTTCTCAAAATTAATTTAACACTTCATAAGAAAATAAATTCATAGACAATTACTTAGAATTTTTTTTTTCTTTTTAAACTTTGTTCTCCATTAGCTCTTACACATGACATTATCCACAATTTTCTCACTTAAAATACACCCAGGGAATTTAAACAATATTTTTTATGGATTCCCAATATTTGAAGTTTCAACTTATCCTTCTTCTCAACCATTAAATATTTTGCAAATAAATTAATTTGATATGTAATTTTTAAACCACGAAAAGCAATACTTTTTATAGATACCCAATATTTAAAGTTTCAATGGCTCCTTCTCGCCTATTAGATGTTTTATAATGAATTGATTTGAAATTTAAATTTTACAATTTCTGTGTGTGTCAATTTAACTTTTAAAATACTAGAATTTGTGTGTGTGGGGCAAGGTGGGGGGTTAAGGGGCAATAACTTGAATTGTGGGGAGGTAGGTGTTTCACTCTCCACACTTACATTCAAATACCTGATATTAAATAATGACATGATTGAGTTATATGTTGAACTCTCTGTGAATTTATGGTTATACATGAGGAAATTGTTGAATTATTCATGAGGTAACTATTCATTGGGACTAGTAAGATATTGTCAACTAGTTTACCCTAGATTCCACCCTCAAAATAGATGGAAGCGCCAAGGAGTTTGCCTAGTGATCTATATCATGTGTGCATACTTGTGTAAATATAAAAGATTTGAACTCATGAATACCAAGCCATAGAACAATGAAAAACAAAAACATCAAACATTGTTAACATTTAATGTTTTTCCTTATTTTAAGGCTTTCTACTAATAAACCTGAATCGAAGCCCTATGAGTACCAAGCCCCAACACACCCACACACATATATAAGAGTTAAGCTTATATATATATATATATATATATATATATATATATATATATATATATATATATATATATATATATATATATATATATATATATATATATATATATAAGTCAAGTTTATGAGTAAAAAGCCACACATGCATAAAAGAGTTGATTTTAAGGGTATAGTCATAAACAAGGAAAAAACATTAAATAAAACGAATAATGTTTTTCCTTGTTTATTATTGTAATCTTATGCTTAACTCTTTTGTATGTGTCATCTAGCTAACATATCTACCTATTTATTTATATTTGTCTAACCCACAAAATTTATAAGTTGGCAATTTTATGACATGCCAATGTTGATGGTTTTCTCTCCAAGTCCACACATAAGAAATGATAAAAAAATGAAAAAACCAACACTGATTGGGCTTAACATATGGCAGAGTATTTGTTACTATTCTTACTTTTAGATTGCTTAAGCAGTGGGACATTAATTTTGCACCTGCTATACTATTTAATGTTCTTAACAATACAATCATATTTAGTTGATATTATGTGATTAGGTGCTTAGTGTAAAAGTTCAAAAATTAGAGTGCTCAAAATCGAATGGAAACTGAATGACAGTGAAGAGCTTGTTGCTAGGAATCTGGTGCAATTCATTTCGTTGAAAACGGAGCCCAGATGAAGAATATAAAGCCTGTTGTTCGTTTTCCTAAACAACTAAAAAATTTGCAGAACATGACAGGTTGGTGACATGACATCATAGTCAGCGCATTTAAATATATTATGGGAATATTCTTCAGTTTTCCCAATGACACTGCAAGATTCATTGGAGATTTTTTAAGGTGATATATATATATATATATATATAGATTTTCTTAAGGTCGAATTTGAAATTTTTTATATGGTGTGGAGAGTAGCTGACACGTTGTGTAGGCAGGGGCCGGGGCTGCCATGTACCCCTCTGGTGGACCAAGGCATGGTCGAAATTCGAAATTCGAATTTCACATATTGTTCTAAAGTCAAAAGGTTATACATATACTCAAATTCTGAATCAACATTCAAGTTCGAATTTAATACACATTCAAAGGTTGGTATAGCAATATATGGTGGCACATTTTAATATTTGCCAAAGGAATACAATGGTGGAAGGGTGGAGGTCGGAGCTCGACCCCATGACCTCCCCCACGTAATGTGCACTCTTTACCAATAGCCCACGACTTTGTTCTTAACAATAGGCCGTTGAGTTTTATTTATATTCAAGTGTTTCGACCAATGGGGGAATGGAGGGGCGAGCCCCCTCCCCACAAAACCTTACTCCATAACCAACGACGGGCGGAGTTAATATTTAAGAGTGCAGATTAAATGTTAATGGGGTTTATTAACACATAACCCAATGCTAAACACACTTATCACATAATTAATTCCAGATTATGATAACGAGCCCAATTAGCACTAAAAAGAGCTTATCCCTAATTAAAATCTACTTGTATTTAATTAAAATGGAGTTTAAGATGGCGTTTAATACGATAGAACCGCCAATTTCAGCACTGCCCCAAATTTGGTGGTCTTAACTCGAGTCATCTCCAGTTTTAGTGGAGATTTCCCAGGCCAAACTGTTTTGGCCATAACTTTTGCAAAATTAGACCAAATTGGGAGCAAGAAGAGTCATTTTTGTATGATTTAGACACTATGAACACATTGAAGCAGGTTTTAGGAGAATTAGGTGAATGTAAACTAGAATTTTTTCACATTTTATATAATACAGAGGCCCAAGCCATGGAAGCTGGACCAAGGAGATGCAACACAGGAGGGGTGAACTCCTTCATCAAAACACTATGTTAATGGATCATTGTGATGGTTTTCTGTACTTTTTATTGCTGGTGTTAATTATTTGTTTTTAATGATTTTATGCTCATGAATTCAACATAAAAACTTGATAAATTTACCCGTTTAACACTCACAAACACCTAGGAAAACTATGCACACAAAGCAAGTGATCAACAATTTAATTATAAATCCAAAGATGAAATTAGTACAACAAAACTAACATTCAAATAAAGATCGAGTTGGTATCAGAGCCTATTTTAAAGTTTGCAAAGGTTATTTGCTTGATAGTTGCTTGATTTTTGTGCAAGTAGGGTTTTAATGGTTGCAAATTTGTGATGCTTACAAGGTTAAAGTTGCAGAGAGGAGAAGGGAAAATATTGGCTACAAGTCCTGAGATTAGGACCAAAAGAAGGAGAGCCACAAGGGCACCATCTCCACCCAAAGTTTCACTCACAACTGCACTTGAAGGACCTCAAGTTTTATCTCTAACTGATATTTTAGAGGTACAAGTTGCACCAGAAGTTGAGCTTGAATCCATAGCCATCATGTCAGTTTTGGAGAGACTGAAGGTTTTTCAGAAGAGGAAGCATACAAGAAGGCCTTCTATGAATTGACTGAAAGGGTTAGGATCCTATTTTAAGAGAGGGACACTAGGATGGTTGGAGAGAATTCTAAGTCTCCACATGGAGAGGGAACCTCAGAAGGCAATAACAATGAAGAGAAGGATTCAAATGGCAGTGGAGGAAATCCTCCTCCCTCTCCACCATCTTCATCATCCTCATCATCACCATTAGCATCATTTTCCACTTCCACAGCCAAAACTACCCATACTCACTCAAAAACCACAAGAGGAAAAACTCCCTTACTCAAACTTGATGTCAAATTTGAGCTTCCAAAGTATAATGGCGAGGTAAATGCAGAGAGGCCGGATAATTGGATTCGTCAATTGGAGGTGTATTTTAGAATTAAGAACCTTCATTAAGATGACATAAAGATTCAATTGGCTTCCTTGAGGATGGAAAGATCAACACTTGTATGGTGGGAAGCAAGGACTCAAGAAGAGATTAAAAACTATGATAAGATCTCTATGTCTTGGTCAAGTTTTATTGCTGCCATTAAAATGAAATTTTATCCTCTAGATTACAAGCAATAGGCCCTTATATTGGACTGACAAAATTCTAGACAATTGAAAGGGCAAAGTGTGCAAGATTATACTCATGAATTTAGGAGAAGACCTCTTATTTTGGGTATTAATTTGTATTCTCAAGAAACTTTGTTAAAGTATATTAGGAGTTTGCACAGTTACCTTGGACACACTATTCTCATGTTCAATCCCACAAACTTAGATGAGGTTTGTGTTCAAGCCACACATTTAGAAGCAAGAGGGAAACAAAATATAAATGAGAAAAGTGATAGTGAGGGTAAAGGAAAGGGAAAGTTTTATGGAAGAGGAAATATAATTAGCTCTATCAAAAAAGAGAAGGAGAAACTCACATGTAAACAGTGTTTGAAGAATGGCCATGATGAAGACCACTATTAGCAACTTCATCCAGAGTTGAAGCCAAACAAATTGAAAGCCAAAGAAAAGGGGAAAATTGTTGCTATCATTGAAAATGACTTAGGTTCAGATTCAAGCGATGAAACAAAGATTACAACCATGGGTTTGAAAGGTAAGAACATAAAAAGCACTAGTTATTCAAATTGTTCCAATTTCACTCCAGATGAAGATACAATAATTGAAATTTTCCATATTAGAGTTGTCTCTAAACATACCAAGATAGACACACTTTTTGATAGTGGGTCTCAAGCTAACTTGATTTCTGAAGACTTAGCTAAGGAGCTAAACCTTGAAACTATTAGACATCCAAGAGCTTATCCTTTAGGGTGGATATGAAAGAATGAAAACTTGCAGGTTACAAGGAAGTGCATACTAAGATTCGCCATCAATTCAAACTTTCTTGATGAAGTTGAACTTGATGTGGTGCCGCTTGAGATTTCAGGTATTGTTTTGGGAAGTCCTTATATTTATGATAGGAAAGCAGTATTTCATCGCCATGGGAATAAGTATCACTTGTTTAAAGATGGAATTGAGTACATAGTTAGAGCGCATAAGAAGAAGACAATTTTGTCTCTTATACATACAGGAGAAATGAAGAGGATAGTGAATGCAAGTCAAAATTTGACATTGTTAATGATCAAACATAGAGATGTTTTGAATCAAACATTTCAAAAAGATGCATCAAATCAACAAGTTGATTTCATTAAAGTTACTTATGCTTGTAATGATATTTTTCAGGACTCTAATAGGTTTCCGTTGAAAGGAGGTGAACAAGATGTAAAACATTTGTAGCAGTTAACATCAGTGTTGAGCAATGTTGGAAACAAGATGCCGGTGCAAGAGAGTGCAAAAGTCAAATAGAAAGCGACAAAGAAATTTGACAAAGAAGGAACGGGTTCCACAAGTTCTTGTTTTTTGTTTCCAAAGGGTACATGGCAATGGCGAAGATACTTGGTCAACATTCGACGCAAGTACAAGGCAAGATCAGTTAAGAATCGCCATGATGACAGTGTGCAAGGTGATACGCTTTTTAAGTTTCCTTTGATTGATGACCGAGGTAGCAACAAATGTGTTTCTGCAATAATAGCTTATTGTTCTTCAAATTCAGGGAAATTTCAACATGACAGTGTCAGCAAGAGAGGGTCGCAAGAGTCAACGAAAAATCTTAATTTTTGTGAAAAGACCGAGTTGATGAAAATGTGAAAATTTCAGTGGATTGAGACTGAAAGGGTGATGGGATTGTACCCTCATCCACATGATCAATAATCAAAGATATTTTGGGGTCCAAAAGGCTTCTAGTGGGGAGATATGATCAGGTGCTCAGTGTAAAAGCTCAAAAATGAAAGTGCTTAAAATTGAATGGAAACTGAATGACAATGAAGAGCTCGTTGCTAGGAATTCGACACAATTTGTTTCATCAAGAATGGAGTCTGGATGAATAAGATAGAGCCTGTTGTTCCTTTTACTAAACAACTAAAAAAATTGTAGAATAGGATAGGTTGCTGACATGGCATCCTAGTCAGAAAATTTAAATATATTATGGGAACATTCTTCAATTTTCCCAATGACACTGTGACAAGTGTCACTCTAGGATTCGCCGAATAGTTTTGAAGGTGATTTTTTTTTTATTTTTTATTATTTTTAATTTTTAATTTTTAATTTTAAATTATATATTCTCCTAAGGTCGAATTTGAAATTTGCTTATATGGTGTGGACAGTCCAACCAGAGGCTGACACGTGGTAGAGCCAGGGGCCGCCATGTGCCCTCTCTAGTGGACCAAGGCATGGTTGAAATTTGAATTTCACATGTGGTTCTAAAGTCCAAAGGGTATACATATACCCAATGTCTGAATCAACATTCAAGTTCAAATTATTACAAGGTTCAAATTTAATACATATTCAAAGGTTGGTATAGTAATATATGGTGGCACATTTTAATATTTTCCAAAGGTTGAACTATATCAAAGTTGGTGCAAAAATATACAATGACAGAAGGGTGGAGGTCAGGGCTCGACTCCACGATCTCCCCCACATAACGCGCACTCCTTACCAATAGCCCACGAATTGGTTCTTAACTATATATGTTGCTAATTTTTATTTATATTCAAGTGTTTCGACTGAAGGGGGAATGGAGGCGGCCAACCCCCTCACCACAGGACCATACTCCATAACCAACAACGGGCAAAGTTAATATTTAAGAGCACAGATTAAATGTTAATGGGGTTTATTAACCCATATCCCAATGCTAAATGCTCTTATCACATAATTAATTTTAGATTATGATAATGCACCCGATTAGCACTAAACAAAGCTTATCCCTAATTAAACTCTGCTTATATTTAATTACACCAGAGTTTAAGATGGCAGTTAATTCGGCGGAACTACCAATTTTGGCGTTGCACTAAATTTGGCAGCCTTAACTCGAATAATCTCCAGTTTTAGTGGAGATTTCCTAGGCCAAACTATTTTGGCTATAACTTTTGCAGAATTCGACCAAATTGGGAGCAAGAAGAGTCATTTCTATAAGATTTGGACATTCAGAACACATTGAAGCAGGTTTCAGGAGTAGTAGGTGAATATAAACATCACTTTTTGCACATTTTAGCTAATAAAGAGGCCCAAGCCATGGAAGCTGGACCAAGGAGATGTATCCCAGGAGGGGTGAACTCCTTCATCAAAACATTGTATTAATGGATCATTGTGATGGTTTCTGTACTTGTTATTTCTGCTGTTCAACATTTGTTTTTAATGATTTTATGCTCATGAATTCAACATATAAACTTGATAAATTTGCCCGTTTAACACTCACAAACACCAAGGAAAACTATGCACACAAAGTAAGTGATCAACAATTTAATTATAAATCTAAAGATGAAATTAGCACAACAAAACTAACATTCATTCAGATCATTATGTTTGCTTCATTTATTATGAATTTCAAACAAATTTTATTAACAACACACATCAATTGCTTTGATACCAATTGCTTAGATGGAATGACGTAGCTGAAACCTATTTTAAGAGAATGAAGGCTTTATTGACTTCAACCCTAGTTTTGGTTTCCCTTGATTTAAGTAAAATTGATTTGCTCAATTATGTCGGTTTAAGAGCTAGCATAGGAGCAATGGTAATGCAATAAAACCATCCCATTACTTCTGAAAGTAAAAAATTAAATCCTAGACAAGAAGAATCTACTTACGACAACAAGATGTCGACAATCATTCATGCCTTGGAAAAATGGAAACAATATCTAGTTGGAGTCAAATTCTTAGTCAAAACAAGCCACAATAGCTTAAAGTATTTATTAAACCAAAAGAGCTTATCACTAGAACAACAAAAGTGGGTTAATAGAATCCAATTTTTTTTTAATTTTGAAATTACCTACAAGTAGGGAAAGGAAAGCCAAATTTTCGATACTTTATTAAGGAAAGAAGAACGACATGTTACATTATGCTCAATTTCAATAATCATTATCGAATGAATTTCTAATGTTCAAGCTAAATATGCAAAAATATAAAGATCAAAAATATAATCAAGGAAGCCAATAATAATGTTGATTCGCACTCCAAATTTACATGGGAGAATGATACCCAAATTCATTTCCCAATTTTACATGGGAAATGAGCTACCCAAATTTATAACCATATAAGATAACTAAGAACTATTGAGATAACAAGTTATTTGATTGAACTTTAGTCAATCAATCATGATCATGTAAGTGATCTTGCAATTCATGAAGATGGCAACAAACACACTATTCAAGTGTTCTTTACCACCATGAACAATTAATATATCTATTCCACCATGAATATACAATGTTTTCATGTATTCTTCCATGAAAGAAACATAATCATATATCAACCAACAAAATAACAAGCATAATCATCATCAATGATTCAAATATGCATAAATCATTATACTTATATAAGTGAGTTAGATTAGTTGGAAACTGAAAGAGGGACTTCCACTCTCCACCCAACCATAGGCCAACTACATTACAATATCTCTTGCAGTTGACCACCCCCGAGCCGAATCTGGAGTCTGTGGAAAATGCTTGCACAAGGGAAATTCACATCAATGGTTTGGTCCAATGGTCAGGAGATGGAGCCCACTGTTAACGTGGTTCATCAATTTCTCTCTGGCAGTAAGCACCACATTGAATCAATTTTTGAGTTTCAAAACACAGGGCCTCACCTAAATTCCATTGGGGGGGGAGGGGGGGGGGGGACATTTCACTCAGTTCTAAGGGATTTAATACACTATGAATGTGGTTTGTCAACCAGCTAGTAAGTGACTCAATGGCTTATCAATTTATAGCAAGCACTAAGTGGTTCGTCATTCTAGCAACAATCACCCAATGATTTAATCAATCACTGAGCTTCACATTGGTCACACAGGCTTAGACAAGGAGTTCAGTAGTTTCAAACATAGTAAAATTCCATTTAGCACCAATTTAATATTACAGGGCATAAGCTTAGACTTAGCTCTAGCATTGCTCAGTCATTCACACTATGCTCCACAACTTCCACTTTGTCCAGAACTAGTTAGGAAGCCTTCTATCTTCTAGGAGAATAAGGGTACCCATTCTATTGAATCAAAATGAAAGGGTGAACCAATTCCCATTCACACCCAAGAATTTGTCCTATGACAAATATAAAAAAACAAAGGGAGTACGAGACATACAAGGCCAACCACCAAGAATCCAACAATAAAGCTCGAACCCAAACAAATATGAAATCTTGATTGAGCCAACACAAGTAAGAGAGAGTGTGAGAGCCCCAACGTCCTCTAATGTGCTTGTATTTATATTTTTATTTTGTATACCCAATGTGTTCTGTAGGAAGCACCAACTTCCCTTCTCTACGTGTTTCACCCATGAGCATATCTTGGGTCTCCCCTATTGTTTCTTGAAGGGGATGTCTCTTTGATTTGCTAGGGGGGAAGGGAAACATGCATTACCCTTCCTTCCACCACTCTAGTCCAATCCCTTAATGGTTGCCAGTAAAATTTGCCAACTCTAGTTCAACCCCAATCATATCATAGTAAAATTATGTTAGGTAATGGATGTTGTCAGGTGATGGCTATTGTTAGGTAATGGCCTTTTGAAACATGTGAGCAAGCAAGTAGTTTCAAACGTTAAATTTGGTTGGGCATGGTTTACAAAATACACAAGCAGACAAACAATTTCCCCTCTAACCAAGGATTAGTAAGGTTGTCCCTTCTCTAATTGTGTTAATTAATTTTAAATAATATTTTGTAGGTGATTAATCAGAGTTCTATCCAACGACGGTTCTCCATGTTGGTGTTACAATCACAATTATCATTACAAAGAGCGAGGGTAAAACAAGGGATATTACATACCATGCCCACATGAAAGGTTACACCCCAATTGTCCCATAGAATATAAATTGTTGCGTCTTGGTCATTGTAATTCATCATAAAACCATAAATACATATTTTTATTTTTAATCGATTTCTACATAAGCATTCATAAAAAATAAAAAAATAGCTCTATTCTTCTACTTAAGCACCAATCTCTTTATTATCATACTCATCATATTGTCATTTGTTGACTTGGCTTAGGCTTACGATGAAATTGAGGATTTGTGATCATTCTTACTTCAAAATTGTTGAAATATGATACTCATCCTATTGTCATTTTGTCATTTGTTGACTTGGCCTAGAATTATCATGAAATTGAGAATTTGTGGTCATTCTTACTTCAAGATTATTGAAACATTGGAACATCTCAATGTGGCCCCTACAATCACCACCACATAACAATTAGTTAATGTATTAATCGCAACAAGGATTTTCACTAGGAGTTGTCTTTAGTGCGACTTTTTGAAGTTTTAGGTGCCAGAATCCGGTGAAAAATTTTGAGGTAAAATCTTGGTTTTTGTTATTCAAACTGGTTTTTTGACTCTATATATGGATTCAACACCCTCAAAAACCTCTAGGGCACTTCGATTGTGCAAAGTTAGCAATCAAACTTCTCTTTTCAATAAATTCTTCCGGAATTTAGAGCAATTACACCGTAAAAAGTCATTGTAAAAGCCTTCAAAAAGGCCCACTAAAGAGTTCTCGTTTTCACTAACAACCCCCTATTTTTTTTTGTCAACCTTTGTTTTAAGACTTCGATGCATACGTTATTCAAGTAAAAATGGCCAAATTTCTACGTGGATGTCTTTTACAATATGGTCATTTTAATAAAAAGCCAATGGTTCCTCTTTCCATTTGCAATTATATTGGCTAATTAGTCAAATACAAAATTCGTTTTATAATATACAAAATTAAATTCAATTAGATATACTAATTAATCAACTACAACATTTATTTTACAATAAACTTAACTAAATTCAACTTAACATAAATTCTCTACATCTAAAAATCAACAATAATTATACTAGGAAACATAAATAATCAAAAATATCAAAATTTTATAATTTAAATTATATCTTATTATTTATCATTTTTAATTACTTATAATTTTTTTTTTTTTTTTTAATGAGGATATTTAGCCATAAAGAAATCGAATAGATTTAAAGTGCGATTTTTTGTTCTGTTTATTTTCCATTTTAATTAGTTTAGAATTTGGCAGGGATTCATTGAAATTACATTTGACACTTGAACTCTTCATAATCAGAATGCCCCAGGGATTTTTGAGGGTGTTGAATCCACATATACTCTGTTTATTTTCCATTCTAATTAGTTTAGAATTTGGCAGGGATTCATTGAAATTACATTTGACCCTTGAACTCTTCACAATCAGAATGCCGCAGGGGTTTTTAAGGGTGTTGAATTCACATATACAATAAAAAAATCACTTTAAACAACACAATCAAGATTTGGTCAAATTACAAGTTTGATACCTGAACTCTTCACAATCGGAATGCCGGAGGGGTTTTGAATGTAAACAACACAAATCAAGTTTTGACCACAATTGTTTTTACCATATTCCAGCCAAAAATAAGCCAAAAAACTTAGAAAAAATCACACTTAAAAACTACTCCTAAAGAAATTTTGAAACTTCAACTTAGACAATATACAAGTCCCATGAAACACAACTGCCAACAACTACCAATCAACTGACCATTCAGTGAATGACCAAAAGAGTTGTCTTTAGTGAAACTTTTTGGAAGCTTTTCAGATGGGTTTTTGCGGTCTAATTTCTCTAAAATTCTGCAGGAATTTATTGAAATCATAAATTTGATGAGCAACTCTGCACAATCAAAATGCCCTAAAATTTTTTCAGAATATTAAATTCATATATACAATAAAAATACCAATTTAAATAACACAAATCAAAATTTCAGCTCAAAAATTTCCACCAAATTCTAACACCCAAAAATCTAAAAAATCACACTAAAAACAACTCCATAATAAATTCCAAAACACATACAATAATCTCTAATACTTATTAAGTCAAAAGCGCATGCAGAATGTTTCGCGTCAAATTGCATGCTCAACGTTTCCATTGATCCCGAGAGGTACCATGTATTTCTCATTCCCAAGAAGTTTGTTCTCCATGACAAACTATTGAATTGAAGTGTAATGTCAATGTCTCGTGAATGCCCCTTTTTTCCGAATACACTATTATAATTTATTATTAAAATTAATTATTATATTTGATTTCTAGATAAATTGTCACTCTAATTTTTTTATGTTTTGACTTTTTTGTTTTTTTAATTGGATTACAATAATGGTTATGTTTTGACTTTTTTGTTTTTTTAATTGGATTACAATAATATAATGGCGAGTTTACTGGATTACAATAATATAACGGTGAGTTAGATTGTATTTTTCATGTGATTTAAACTGTATTTTTAAATGTATAAATAAATTTAATGTTTCAAAAAAAATTTAAATATTTAAAGTGTGTAAATTATATATTTTAAAATTATAATTCTAACAAATCCTAAATTTGTTGAAAAATATTACTCAAAAAACTTAAAATATTAAAAAATTCGATTGAAATGTAAATAAGTTTAGATTTATTTTATCTCTGGATTTATCAAACGTGTAGAGTGATTCAATCTCTCAAGTTGCAAAAATATTTTGTGAATGTAGATTTAATCTCTATAAAAACTTGATAGATCCAAATTAAAATGAATCTAAGCTAATTTAATTATTATTAATCACACACACACATATATTTTAATTTTACATAATTTAATCGACTCAAAATATTTTAATTAATAATTATAATTACTAATTTTATTATTTATTTTATTTTTATTTTTGTATAATTTTTGTCAAAATGTTTAGATAACATAATATAATAGGACATTACAATATCTCTTCCATACTAGGTTGGATACAATAATGTTAATATTTTATAATTAACAAAACAAGGGATTGTACAGTTTTCATTATCCATCCTAAAATTGAAAATTTCATTATAAAAATTGATAAAAAGTTTTAAAAATAATGTAAAATTATATTGATATGTAGGTGTATTGTAAAAAAGTAAACATTTTTAAATATCGTTCAATTTAGAAGGGGTAAAAGATTTGTAAACATTTACATGTTGGCTCAATTAAATAATAATTAAAAGTTAAAAGTAATATAGAGCCCAATATGGAGAGATGTTGTAGTGTCCTTAAAAAGTTAAAAGCAATAAACATTATTCAAATTTTTATCAGTTAAGATCAATTACCTTATAAATTAAAATAAGCCCTGAAAGTGATTATTGACTCTATGTGATGTAATGAGTGCTAAGTGGACTATTCAAAAATCATGAGAAATTATCTCTCATGGAAATGGTCATAGATGAATGACTAACTTAACACAGTTGAATCCCAAAAAATGATATATAATATTTAATTTTAAATAATAAGCACATACAAACTATTATGGTTACAATAAGCTTTACAATATAACAATGTTTTTAACCATGAATATTCATGCTTAATTTACCATAAATATTAGTAACTTGTAAATAGACTTTGCTACAATACCATGGGCCAATACCATGAGTCATCAATACCAAATGCCCAAAAACCATCTCTCATTTCAGAGTCAAAATATTTTATTTGAATTTAATTTTATAACATTTTTTTAATTAAATCTAAAAGCAAAGAAATAATAATTACTTTTAAGATATATCTAAACCCTCTATCACATTAAAATATATAAGATATAAATAGTAGCTATAAATTAAGATTCATCTTGCCATATAAGTTAAAATAATAATTTTGTAACCATATTTAAATTGGCACATAAAAACATAATTTTTTTTCCAGAGTAAAAAGTCTTAATTTTTCATTAATAATAAGAAAAATTACATGTTTCATCTAGCATCATATCATCTATGCTAAGATAAAAAATGAAATACATATTCTCCTTAGGGTCTGATATTCTCTGTCAATAATTTTTCAGCTATTCTAATATATTATGTACATAATTGAAATAAAATAAAGTCCGGGACATGTATATACAATCAAAAATAAAATAGATAACAGTCTAGTAGACTGTTAATATAGCTGCCGCGAAATGGTAACAAAAATCAAAATAACACTAAGATGTGGATTTCACCCTATGCATGAAAATCCTCAATGAACGGTCGGTGATAAAACTGTATTCCTGTTCCCCTTCATGAGCTGAGATATGCCATCGACCCCACTCTAACTGCATGGCTTCCTTGGAAAGCTTGTTGGCCACCTGATTCCAGTGCCTGTAAATGTGTGTAACATAGATAAAATCAAATAGTGATTTTAGTAATAAGACCTCATCCATAAGTGCTCTAAGCAAGTGAGTGTGACATTGTGCCTTCAAGTTAAACCAATTGATGATAATCTGTGAATCCCCAAAGATCTGTATTATGTTGCAAATTTGTTCATGGGCAAAGACAAGGAGGAGTCGTAGGCTATTAAGCTCAGCATAGTTGTTTGATCCCGGACCAAGTCCCATCTTAATGTGGAATAAATGAGTGTCATGCATGTGTAGTATAACACCCCCCCGCATCCATTAGGATTAGATGCTCCGTCGAAATAAGCCCAAGGAATGGTTCGGTCAATAGTTTAAGGTATAATGGTCCTATCATGTGCTTCATGGTTATCCTGAGGGATAAGTTGGAATAAGGATACAATGGTCCTATGGGTACGGTCCCAATCAACAGGTATATCTATGAACATATAATGATTCCTGGTGAGCCAGATACCCCAGGCAATGATGAGGGGAATGTTCCTGTCTTTAGGCCTCCGAGATCCATGCCACCAATTTTTCCAAGCAGTACAGACCGAGGAGCCGTCCCAGATTTGAGTGCAGCCAAGAACGGTAGTCATAGTGTGGCAGATATGTGTAATTGTAGGGTATTCCAAGAATAGATGATTAATAGATTCCACCTGTGAGGGGCGTAAGCAGGATCTGGAGGGTCCATGGAACTCCCTTTTTCTAAGGTTGTCCTCCGTGGGGGTGAAATTTGATAGTATGCACCACATAAGAAGTCTGGCTTTGGGGGGTGCCTTCAATTTCCATAAGTGTTGCCACCACCAAAGCTTGTCCTGTGGCTCCATATGGTTGCAGAGAGTGGAGTAACCGATCTTAGGAGCGTATCTGCTAGTCGGAGATATGGCCCATAGTATCTCATCATATTGATCCATTAATCTGATGTTGGTGGTGTGGAGAGCCCTGATGGATCTGCCCCAAATCGGCCACCAGTGTTCGGGGAGGTTCAAATATTGTGCTGATAACCATGCTTGTGAGGCCCAAGTGGTATGCTTCGTATATGAAATTTGAGATATGAACAGTCTACCAGCACCGACCAGGTGTAATCTGATATCCAAAGGTAGAGTAAATTCTTGTTCGCAACCTGACCACACATCCACTCCTATCTTGACCCGCTCCTCGGATCCAATGCGCCAAGCCAATCCTTTTTTGATCCGGTGGATGGATCTGCTAATGGCCTTCCAGATGATCGATGAGCCATGAGACTACTGCAAACTGCCTCTTATCTAATCTAATGTGGTGCTGGGGGCGATATATTTATAATAGGTAACTTGTTTCCACAGACTGTGTCCGACAATTAGATGCCAATTCATCTTAGCTACAAAAGAACCAATTTTTTTTTCCAGATCTTCCAGGCCCCATCCCCCCCACCTTTTTGGTTTTGCAATTTTCTCCCAAGCAATCCATGCATATGCTTGGTCATACTTCATGCCCCTCCATAAAACCGACGACAGATATGTAGTAGTCTTGCTGTCATTCCTTTTGGGATCCAAGTGAGTGCCATCCAGTAAACTAAGATAGCTTCCAGAACATATTTGATGAGAACCAATCTGCCAACCAAAGACAACCATTTGTGATTTCAAATGTTGATCCTGTGCTCGACTTTTGCAATCATCAAGTGCCAATCAGCGATGCGGTAATTATTTGGTTTAATATGGAATCCAAGGTATTTTAGTCCATCTTCCAGATCCTTGCGTTCATATTGAAAGAGACCCAGAGCACGTCGGATTTCATTGACAGAGCAACGCACCATCATAATGGTGGATTTTCTCTGATTCGAGACCATACCAGTTACTTTGCTAAAGGTGTTGAGAAGCTTGAAAAAATTTGAATTATCAGGACAAGAACCATCTAGGAATATAATTACATCATCTACAAATAATAGATGTGTTAGTCGAATAAAATCATTAATTTCAATACAATGAATGGAGCCCTCATTTTTTGCATGAGTCACGAGGGCAGAGAGACCCTCCATAATGAGGAGGAAGAGTAGAGGGGAGAGGGGGCTGCCTTGACGAAGTCCCCTTCCGGCATGAAAAAATTCAGATGCAACTCCATTAATAAGGATGATGAAAGAAGCATTAGCAATACAACCCATAATCTGATTGGTAAAATCATGAGGGAAGCCAATAGGTAAGAGGATGAGGTGAATGCAATTACAGTTAACACAGTCAAAATATTTTGCCAGATTAATCTTGAGAATGGCACTCTTGAGATTTTTTATTTTGATGGAGTGCAAAGCTTCCTGAGCAGTGCCAATAGCTTCGTGTATTTTTTGCTGGTGGAGGAATGCAAATTGTTCTTTGGCAATGTGTTGGGAGAGGATGGGCTTGATGTAGTTTGTAATGATTTTGGAGATTATTTTGTATATGCAGTTGCAGAGAGATATGGGTCAATAGTCATGAAAGGAACGATGCTTGTTAGATTTGGGGATGAGGGAAATGAATGTAGAGTTGAATCCATCATATATCCGACCTGAAGTCCCGTTTTCTTCAATGACCCGAAGGAGATCATTGTCGATGAGTTCAAAAAATGTGAGGTAGAATTCACTTCCTCACATTAGGCCAACCATCAGGGCCCGGGCTCTTTTCTTTCTTAAACCATTTTAATACCCCCTCAATTCCCCCCATGGATACCGGGGCATTGAGGTTATCTAAATCCTCCACGTCCACATATCTGTGCAACGATTGTGAAATCTATAACATTTCCAGCAAGTTGACATCAACCAACGCCCTGTACTAGTTGGAGAAATGTTGAATACCCATATCAGTGAGTTGTTCATGTGAGTGTGCCACCATCCCATAATGGTCAGTGAGCTCCCAAATGGTATTGATGATTTTCTTGCCTTTTGCACACTGCTGAAAGAATTTTGTGTTGTCATCCCCAGCTTGTAACCAAATTGCTTTTCTCTTGAGTTTCCATTCCTCTTCTCGGGTCCTCAATATTTTAGCCTTTGTGAGTTCCAGAGCAATTAATTTTGCTTTTATCTCTGCTGATTGGAATCCCAGAGAATCGGTTTCGGACATCAATCTGATCTCCGATTTAATGCTGGATAGTTCCTCATCCTCTTTTATTTTTTTTTTCCTTTTTCCCAGCCAATGGTGAGAGTTTTTATGTGAGACAGGTTGTTATACAATACCCTAGTAGGTGCCAGATAAAGAAATTGTTCACAGTGTCTCCATTCCTTGTTGATAATCGAATGAAACTCTAGCTCCTCTAGCCAGCTAGAATTGAATTTGAAAGGAGTCCTGGGCTTTAGATTGCCAGATTGAATTTCAAAGTAAATCAGAGAGTGATTCGAGGAGGCCCCAGTGCCAAACCAATGTCTAGCCTTATCAATATGATCAAGCAATGGGCCCTTAATCAGAAATCGATCCAGCCTCCTAGCAAGTGAGGCAACACCCTTTCGCCTGTTACGCCAAGTGGGCAGCTTCCCGGGCATGGAAATATCTAGAAGATCTGCCCCATCAATGAGCCCTTAAAAATAATTAGATAGTGAATCCGGGGTGGCTCTAGGACCCCAGGATTCAGAAAGCCCAATAGAGAACTTTAAGTCCCCACCCATGATGATATTTTCCCACTGCATGATAGAGCATTGCATCCAATCATCCCAAAAAACCTCTCTGTGATGACATGGGCCATATACATTGATAAGGATGATAGCAAGATTAGAGTCCCGGGAGATGATGTCAGCACCAAGTATGCCCATCCTCCCCCAGCATCCTAGGGTCAGGATGGTTTTATTATTGGTGCCAATGGCACTACCGCCAGATCTACCACGAGCATCAAAGGTTTGGAAGGTCTAGTCCAGGAGGAGAGAAGTCAAGACCTTGTTTATAGATGCCCCATCACCTAAAGTTTCCCGAAGAAAGAGAACGTCAATTCGAGAAATTTCCAGAAGCCTCTTTAGTGCCAATTTTTTCTCAAGGTTGGCCAGACCATGAAAATTAAGGGAGAGACAGATCATGGTAAACCTTCGGCTTATGCATTATTTTCTATAAGAACCTGCTCAATGGATGATTGGGTTCCGGAAGCCACTTCTAGGGTGGCTCTGCAGATGGCTTTGGCGATCGATGATGGTCTACCTTGAGAATATTTAGAGTGTGTACCTCCATTATCCACACACAAACCAAAGGATAAAGGATTGAGGGCTTTAGAGGTAGACTGAAGGAAATATCGGTGCCCCAAAGTTTGACTGTCAGCAGTATAAGGCTGGCCAGAGGAAGTGTCCTCCGTTGAGGTGTGAGGGTTAGGTTGTGTGATTATAGGGGGAGCATTTGCAATAGGGCATCCAAGGGGAGTAATATTGCAAATATTAAAATTTATAACGTGCGGTTTAATAGATGATGTGTGGGAAGTTGAAAATAAAACAATTGAAATCGAATTAGGAGGAACGAGAGAGATACCCAGAGTAGTCGCAACAACAGACATGGAGGTGTGAGTGGTGTGGTTGCTGGACTATGATCTCGTGACTGGACACGATGGCTGTTCATCTGTGGGACCAGGGTATCGCACCTCATTCACAGACACCGACGGTAGTGACGACTCCCCGAAGTCAGTCTGAGTGGTCGAATGTATTAATATCTTTACAGGTGCTACAACCGCGATGTTAAGGGGAAAATCCTTATATATATGCCCCAATTCGTGACATCTCCTGCAGTGATAGGGGATTCCTTCGTAATCCAATATTTGTTGCCGAACCATTCCATTGAACTTGATGTCATAACCTTCAAGGAGTCCAACACAAGTGCCTAGGTGCACGAGTATCCTGGCCACAGAAATGATCCCCATCTCCAAGTATGATCTATCATGATCTAGGTATATCTCGAGATCTGCCCCAATATACCTGAGCGTTGCTTCATTCCAAAATGCCTTGGAGACGGACCCAGATCGAGCCAGTCCCTGATTTTTCCTTGTCAGGGTCGAACATTAGGGTCCAACGCTTAAGTAAAACATGATTCATCTCCAAATGCCAATATTTGGAGAGCACCCAATCAACCAGATTCGGTTGTGGAAAGATAAATGTGAACCATCCTCTATTCATGGTGAGGACCCAAGAAGCTGAAGCATGGAATTTCCCCAAGTCTCATCTATCCAAACTTTGAGGCGAGCATGCGAGTAGCTGCGACCGCAGACCCGTCCTACGAGTACCGTTCTTGATGTGTACTCAATGTCCTCCATGCCAACCTCTTTCTTGAGTTTTATAGCCGCCTTGGGTCGACTTCTAGCACACCGATGCTTTTTCCTGCAAGTCCTCAGAGCCCTAAGATGAGTAGCCCCTTCTGGTTCCAATGCCTGGTCTGATTCTGAAGACTTTGGGTCATCTCCAGGAGGGCCAACGAGAGGTATGCCGTCAAAGAAACCTGAAGCAACCATCGGGGTAACCACCTCCGAAATTCCGGGTCGATGTGCTGGTCCAGTGTCTCTGATAAGGTCAAGATGTTCAAAACCGATAGTATCCTGCAACCCCAAAAACTCGAAACCATCCCTCGGTGTATCTTCCATAGTAGCTGAAGTATTCGATGATTCTTGCGCCTGTTGTTCCCAAAGCTTGAGGACAGATGACAATGGAATAGAGTATACCGGCGAAGGCACAAGATGAAGAAGGGGCTCTATGGTCACCATCGAAGCACGTTGTGTTCGTGCGGCCAACAGGGCATGGATGTCTAAGTCGCCCAAGACCATGTCCGCCATGTCTCTGTCTGAATGCGTCGGAATCAACACCCTACCAATGGCACCATGGTCCGAGGAATGGGTAAATATCTAAACACCCTCCAATGGGTCAAAGGAGTAATCCACCAGCTCCTCGTCCGACATCTGCGAGATTAAAGAAATTCCTAACCCTAAAATGGAACCATGACAGTGTAATGTCCCTCCGAGGACCATGGGATTGCACCTTGTCAGTTAGCTAATAGTTGATCAAAGTGAAATGGCCGCGGTAGACCCGCCAGCCCCAGCTGTCAGGGAAACCATAGTAATATGAAAGAGTAAAAACTATAATCATATACAGGTCGATGATAAAATAATACCCCCATCCCTGAGATGTTAGAATGTGTCCCGCCCTTGGGGGTATTCTCATGGAGCAGAGGGAATCATGAGTCATAAGATAGTAAAACAACCGTGGTGAGGTAAGTAAAAAACGAGGAGCCGCAGGGTTTGAACCAAGAGTAAAATAAGGCGAGAAGGCCCAAATAGAAAACACCACCCATAGATATGGTGGGCGCCATGCTCATGGCCCACCATCCACAAACTCCTCGCTATGCAGGATCTGCGTAAACTAAAAATACACCATAGTTAGGGTTTCAGAGCTCCCACCATCTCCAAGATCCAATTATGACCAATTCATTAAAACTATCTTCATAAAAACTTAATACTTACACTATAACAAGATTTTTAATCATGGATATTCATCCCCACTTTATTATGGATATTATTAAGGTGTGAATAGGCTTTGTTACAATACCATGGGCCAATACCATGTCTTATCAATATAACATGCCCAAAAAACATCTCTCATTTCAGAACCAAAATACTTCATAATTTATTTATTTTTAATTTAATTTTATCATATTTTTGCTTTGAACACTCTTGAGCCCACTATGGAAGAGATGTTGTAATGTTGTGTTATGTTATTTAAACATTTTGACTTGGTCAAATTACATAAAAAAATATTAATTAATTATTTTTTACTCAATAACATTGCATAACAATAAGAGTTAAATTAAAAAATAAAAATAATCATTATGATTTTTAATTAATAATTAAACCAACCTAGATGTATCTTAACTCTTAAGATCAAATCCAAATTCTCTTTAATGGGACTTTTTGAAAAGTTTTCCAATTTATTTTTTCGATCTAATTTGTCTAAAATTGGGCAGAAATCATTGAAATCACAAGTTTGATGGGTAAACTCAAGTGCCCTGGGTTTTTTTAGGTTGTTGAATCCATATATGTAGTAAAAAAACCAGTTTAAATAACAAAAATCAAGATTTCACCTCAAAATTTTCAGCCAAATCAACCAAACAAATCCATCTGAAACTCCAAAAAGTTGCATTAAAGACAACTCCGATCAAATCTATCAAGGTGCATACATTTTCTCAAGTTTTGCACTCAAAAAATAAGTTTGCACCTTGAAAGATTTCGTTAAGATGGATCTGGGCTCGTTTATTAACATTAATAACTATTTAATTAATTAAAAGATAATTACCAACTTAGATTCATCTTAACTCCAAATCTACCAATCCCAAGATGAACAAATCTCTTTTCACTATAAAAGAGAGAAAAGAGATTTGCATCTCAAGAGATTGGGCTCCACCCTTAATAGGTCTAGAGTTAAGATAAATCTAGGTTGGTTTAATTCCCCTTTTAAATAAGTTATATTCGATATGAATACCATTGATCAATATCACCAGCCTAGATCCATTTTAACTCCAGATCTATCAAGCACCAAGAGGGACCAAATCGCTTGAGGTGCAAACCTCTTTTTTGAGGCAAAACTTGAGGAAATGTTTGCACCTTGAGAGATTTGATCCCTCTCAGCGCTTGATAGATCCATAGTTAAGATGGATCTAGGCTGGTTTCAGTGGTGTGCTCCCAAGGAAAATCTATCGAAGATATGATTAATTTTATTAATAATATGTAAATATATCAAATATTAATATAATCATTTTAAATATGTTAAATATTTCTGAGATTAACTTGGTCATTTTAATTTTAAATTTTCTTAGTTACCTCAGTTTGTTGAGATGATAAATATTGTTAATAACTTTAAAGATGAAAAATGATGAAACAATTTTTTTGAATGCAAAGTGACAATAATAATGTTGAAAGATAGAAATGTGAATAATAATAATGTACTCATGTTACAAATAGTCTTAATTGCGATCAATCGCAAACTAGTCTCTTCTACTATTCTTATTGTCACCCTAATTAGTTTTGTCATCTTTTCATATCGGTTATATGAAAAGATAATTTAAATCGTAAATAATTTAAATATTTAGCTCGAGCTGTTGTAGTAAACATGATACCTTGTCTTTCTTGCTCTCCAACATTAATAGGTTAAATTACTATAACACAAAAATCAATGTGCATTGTCAATACCGTTTTTTGCTTACATTAAAATCAATGCATATTGTTAATCCAATCACTTTAAAATTAATGTACCATAATATATCCAATTACATCAAATAAGAAGTCAACATCTACATTGAAGTCAATGCATTTAATTCAAGCAATCAAATAAGATTAGAAAATAAATTCTACACTAAAATCAATGCATTTAGTGCAAACAATCAAATAGGATTAGGAATCATCTTCTTTGAAATCAATGCATCTAGTGCAAGCAATCAAATATAATTATAAATCAACATCTACATTGAAATCAACACATCCAGTGCAAGCAATCAAATAATATTAGAAATAACCACCTACACTGAAAGCAATGCATCTAGTGAAAGTAATCAAATATCATTAGAGAAAAATATCTACACTAAAATTGATGAATCTAGTGCAAACAATCAAATAGGATTAGAAATCACTATCTCCAATTAAATCAATCCATATAATGCAATAAATATTCTTCCCTCTCTCCACCCTCCATCCATATCTATATCCCCCTCCATCTCTTACTTTTTGTCTCTCTATCTCACCCCCCTAAACACACATGCTCTCACACTCGATATCTATCAATCTCTTTGTCACTCCCTCCCTCTCCCCATATCCCTCTTCTTCCCTCTCTTAACCTTCCATCTATATGTCTCTCAAGTCCTCTCTCTCGTCCTTCCTCTCTCTCCATTTCTCTCCTACCTCCCTCTCTCTTCCCTGATCTCTCTCTCTCTCTCTCTCTCTCTCTCAAGTCCTCTCCCTCATCCTTCCCCTCTCTCCCTTTCTCTCCTACCGCCCTCTCTCTTCCCCATCTCTCTCTCTCTCTCTCTCTCTCTCTCTCTCAAGTCCTCTCCCTCATCCTTCCCCTCTCTCCCTTTCTCTCCTACCTCCCTCTCTCTTCCCCATCTCTCTCTCTCTCTCCCCCCTCCAACTACATTAATATATCCCTCCCTCTCTCCTTCTCTCCCCCCTTCTCTCCATACATCCTACTTTGTATCTTACCTCACCCCTAAACATACACACACTCTCTCCATCTCTCTCTTGCCACTCCCTCCACTTCTCTCTCTCTCTCTCTATATTTCTTCTTTTCCCTCCCCTCTCTGCCTCAACCTCTCCTTTTTTTCTCTCAGTCTGCTCTCTGGTGCTTCTCTCCCTTTCTCTCTTACCTCTCTCTCTCTTATGTCATCTCTCTCTCCCTTTATCTCTTACCCCTCTCTCTCTTCCGCCATCTCTGTCTCCTCTAATCCTATCACTATCTCCCTCCCCCTCTCCTTCTCTCTCTCCCTCCTCCATATTTGTGTCTCCCTCTCTCGCTCTTCATTCCTCCTCTCCCCTTTCCTTTAGTTTATCTCCATCTCTCCCTTGTCAATCCCCCTATATCTCCACCTCTATCACTCTATATCTTTGTTCTTCCCTCCCATATATATCTAGAGTTAATATATATCATGATACATTTATATATATTATAATATAATAAATTTAATATTGTATTAATAGAAAGTTATTAAATTTAATAATATTAATATTATAATATGTTAATATGAGTATTATATTTAATAATAATAATAATAATAATATTAATCTTTTAATATTATATTAGGGTTAATAATGTTTTTTTTCGCATGGTATTAATAATAATTTAGCCCATGGTATTTGGACCATAGGCTTCACCTAGATCAAACCTATGTTTTGAGTTTTTTTAAATATAAAAAGGTTTATGGAGTAAATATAAAAAAAACGTTTTTATTTATTTACGATACATCTAGTTTATATATATTTTTATTTATTTACCATAGCTCTGGAGTAAGTATAAAAATAGGTTTTATTTATTTACCATACCTCCGGTTTATTTAGATTTTTATTTATTTACATTTTTAAATATTGCAATTTTGATGGGGAAATATTTATATCTTTAAAGATTTTAATTTATTTATACAACATGGGTTTTCTTTTTAAAGATTCATTTTACAAATATTTAATTAATTGAAATATTAAAATATTTTGGATTTTGAATATTTGTGTTGAATTAACTATTTTTCTTTGATTTAGCAAGTGGTATTGACTTTAGTAAAGAGTAAAGATGTTTAAAATTTTACTTAATTTGGAAATTTAATGTGGTAATTTTTTTTGTTTTGTTAAAGGTAAATTTATGATCCATTCAAATTTACGTATATAATAAAACAATTACAAAATGGGTGAGATAATTTACTATCCATTCAAATTATATAAATAATACATAGTTGTATTTTAATAATTAATCTCAGCCCATTAATAAGTTAAAAAAGTTATATACTAGCAATTGCACCACATGTTGCAAAAGAAACGACCTAAGGAAATAGCATAGGAAAGAGTAGCCTAGAAGAAATAAGTTGTTGGAGAGAAGGAGCCATTGTGAAGGAATGAAAGACATTTTTTGCTTCCATGGAAGCAGATCATGGAGGTTTCAAAGATATTGATGATAAGAGTTATCAACCAGAGAATTTTGTTATAGATATTGAAATAGGCAATTGTGGGTGAAAACATATATATAAACCAACATAATATGTTCACATATATAAAAATTTTGTTATAGATATTGAAATAGGAAATTGTGGGTGAAAACCCTTTGGTGATTAATAATTCTCTGAAACAAGCATGAAATGATTAACAGAAATAGAGTTTACTCCAAGTTCATCTACATATTCGAGCGTTAATTTCACGTTTGTCATAAATTTTATATTGTATATGAATAAAAATAGTCTTGGTATACACTCGGATGCGAGTGCCTAATTCGATATAGGAGGTGGCAGCTCCACTGCGTGGCACATGGCCACACATGGGGCCTATCCCGCAGCCCTTAAATGCACCAGTTGCTCACCTCAAGTTAACATTACTATCTCTGCCTCACGCCTTAACGCCTGTCTGGTCCGTAGGCCTGAGCATTAATTCTTGGTGTGGCTCCCTCCTTCGATGTCATTCGCATCCTGCTGCCTTCATTTCTCAGCTTTCTCTGCTCAAAACACATTTAACAATATTCATTTAAAAAAACACAAATACAAATTACTATTTTAAATAAAAATAATACAAAGAATCACATTAATTACCGTGGCCCTCGTGTACTTTCCTCTTATTACTTTTAAAATATCTAACGTTTGTAACTTATTCTTATTCACATAGTGTCAATTTTGTAAAACTATAATCCACAAGTCTCACTTTTTATAGCTTTGGTGGAAGGATAGAGTATCTAAATTTCCTTACCCTTTAAGAAGCATCCTCAATTTTTGTACCACCCACCTAGACATCCAATCTAGATATCTTAGGTTATTCTAAATTTATCATAGAGTATAGAATTTTTAGGGTGGTGTTCTATGTTCACTAAAATTCCCATGATGTCCATCACTATGTATGGGGTTCATTGCAACCTTGGATATATTCTGTGAGTTTTTGTGATTTTTTTTCTTGTGGTTAAAACTTATTTTTGGTTGTCACCTAGTTATCATGATTCAAAACATTGTTATTGTCTTAGATCCTTATAGCATTAGATATATTTTGTGAGCTAATGTGATGTTTTGTTTGTCACAATGATTCAAAAATAAGTTATTATACCACACTATTTACTTTCTCATTGTCTGTTTTGTTTATGAACCCTTTAAAAAAACACAGGAACATTTGATTTTACACTCTGAGCTCCCCAACATGGGTGGGGGTTTAAAAAAGTGGAGAGTAAATTGAGTGGTTATTGTTAGAAATTGTTGTGTAAGATGAAAAATTTTGATGGTTTGTAGAGAATATGGATGTCAAAATAGATATCTATTTTGAATTTTTAGTGTCTCTGGCCACCATGCATCTAATAGGATCCATTTCAACTGAGAACGTCAATAGATCACTATGTGAATGATAGCTTGTGACATCCCTGGCCATTTTCTTTGATTGTGGATCATGTTACAAACTAATACTTTGTGAAATACCTAGCCATTTTCTTTCATTGTGGATAAGGTTATAAACTAGAATACACTATTGGATGAAGGGAAAGATTATGATAAAACTTATAAAAGAACCCCTTTAGGGTTATGCCAACTTACTAGTGGCAATTTTGTAAAACTATAATGTACAGTAAAGACTAAGTGGGTTTTTTCTTTTGTAAGTTTTGTTTGAATTGAAAAATAAAAAAATTATAAAAGCTAAAATTATGTAGTAAAAAACTTTGTTTAAAATTTCAGAATAAAAAGTTGAGTAAGTTTGACATCATATAATATGAAATTTGTTTATGATTATAAAGCGAAAAACATGCAATATTTTCTAGCTACAATTAGGTAATTAAAGATATGTATATAATTTTTTTTAATAGAAGAACTTTGATATTCATTAACAAAAAGAAATTCTGATAGATTATCTATGTAGTTACAAACTATTACAATTAAGTAATTAAAGGTAAATTGAGTGCTATTTAAGAAATGATAATTATGATGTAACCTACACCATTAACTTCACAGGGAAATGTAAGGAGTTAAATTTTTTTTTATACAAGTTACTCATTGTTACATAGAATGTTTAACAGTTCATAGTGTAATTTTATAAATAAGAATAGTAAACTCCTTGGCCCTTAACAACCTCCATTACAATATATTAACATAATACTATATGATGTAACCATCCATTCATCTCATTACTCATATAGTCATCACATAATTTCCATTATGAACATCATAACTAGAAAGGGATCAACCACATCATCTGGACACAATAATCAATCACATCATTGAACACCAATATACCCTGGAAACCTCGTAGGGTGAAAACCAACAAACGTTTAATTTTATTATTAAACACTCGTGAGGGTGTTCAGCCCATCACTCAATGGCTTATAAGGGAGACCATCCCTTAACCATCGTTTATATAATATTACGGGGAAATATGCAAATATCTAGCTTAAAGCCATTACAGTAAATATGATACCAGTTACCCTCTGGTCTTCACATCTTCAGATCTTCACATCTTGGTGGCATGGATGTACCTACAATGGACCATCGTACATTGGACCTTCCTGCAACTCGCACTCATCTGAATGAACATTAATCATTTACCTGCCACCAAGACAAGCATAATTTTCCTTTGTACATGACAAGCATAATATTCCTTTGTACATGTCACCATCATTCCCTGCTATGATGCCTTCAACATAAAATGATGTCAAGATTCATAAAGTATTAATCAATCATTTCACATATCTATACTATAGTAGTTTCTCCATCTACTCATGTATATTCATGACAAGCAAGTAAAGTACCTTGTCGTTCACTCTTTAATGACCCATACCTCATATGTGCTGGTTATAAGTCATCACAATAACTAATGCTTCCGTCGCATAAGCACACATTCCTGCAAGACAATGGCTACATCTCCCGAGCCTTTCTTTAAAACAAACTTATACATCATTTAAGATATTTATGCATGTGATTTACATAAATTTAGTCAAAATAGCTAACCCTTAAGCTATTACTTTTAGTGCATGGACTGCAAGCTATCATAACATTTGTTTCTTCCATGTATGCGAATGCATACCGATTCCAAAAGACTCTCCCTAAAGGAGTGCTTACACAACGAAGCACATAACCTCCTTCACGAGTCTTCCCAAAGAAAATCTCAATGCTAGTGAGCATGTAAACATATGTAAAAATATGCAATTAAGAATATAAATATATGTCTCATTTTCAAGATTATACTAATAATCATATTCAATGTAGTTTCAATACTACAAGCTATCTTTCTACATACAAATATGTATATTATTTTTCAATAGAAGTTAATACATATGTTGCATGTATATGCAAGATCTTCCTCCAAAATGAATTTAACATCATAATCATGATAATATAAAATAATCACTTAGTTTATTCATCTAAGGAATAAAACTGATTAGTTCCTTTAACCATGAATTTATTAAATAACTTAACTTTACCAACCCATGGTAATCTATTCATGGAATTATGAATTAACTAACATTCGCAAACACCATGGTAAACTACCCATGGTTTTATGAAATAATTAATCTCCATCAACACCATGGAAAAACTACCCATGGATTTATTAATTAATTACTATTTACAACATGGTTAGTGTATAGAATATTAATGTGAGAAACTTCTCTTTTCTTCTTCATTACACCTGAAAATACTTCAAGAGTTATTCTCTTCAATCTATTTTCATTCTCAAGAAAAATACCTTGGATTTGTTCTCATTTCCTAAACTAAATGAGTACAAAATTCCCTTTTAAAATAAATATCATGCATCTTCTATTTTCTTGCTTATATAATATTATGTAAATATTTATATTAAAGAGCTACCCTCTTTAATACATTCAAGAAAACCTCTTCTAAAAAACAATATGATTTATATAATCTTTTCTTATATATTTTTAACTCACAAAGAGAAAGTAAGCCAAATCACTTATCTTGGCAGTCGACTCTCATTCCAGTGGACTCTTATCAAAGAAAATAAATTAACACCATCTATATATAATCTTTTCTTATATCTTTTAACTCACAAGGAAAAATACTATATAATAGAGAAAGTAAGCCAAAATCACTTATATTGGTAGTCAACACTTACCTTTTGAATTTATATTTCACTTGCACTAATTATGCAAAATATTGAATATTTTTCATTTTATTTCAAAAATATGGTAAAAAAAGAACTAGTATGAAAAATATCTTTCTTTCAAAAATACTTATCCTTTAAATTCTTGAAATTTCTTAGAAACTATCAAAGAAAATTCCTTCACGGCTCACCATAAACCAAAAAGTAAATCTCTTGAAAACTATAAAAAAGAATACTTTTACGACTCACCATAATTCAATGTAAATACAGCTCTAAGAAACTATCAAAATATCTGGCATAAAAACATGCATCCAAATATTATAATAACATCATACAACTATTAGAATATCTGCTATAAAAGCATGCATCCAAATATTATAACAGTACCTACACGTCTCATGAGAAATACGTAAGACTAGGGCTAGTTGTATGATGCAGTATTCTCAATGGAGAGAAAATCTGTGTGCCAAAACTTAGCAAGTTAACGTAGCCGCCAGGGTTTATCCATCTGCCATAGCATGGCCGAAACTCTCCATGCCGATTTCAACTAGATAGCATGGCCATCAGGACCACTCCTCCACGCAATGAGTCCAAGTTAAAAAAAAGCAGGCATCCCCAAGCCGTCGAGCAGAATATATATCCAGATTAACATATCATAACCCTCCTGCCTCTCCCTCAATATTTCTGTTTACATCGGATAAGACTTGGCAGTTGAAACCGTATCAACCCTAACGATTTCTTGAAAAACTGATTCTATTAAATTACTAATATTTTTTTTATTAAGGAAAAAGGGAAACACGTGGGTGTATGGATGTTACATATGAACATTCATTATTATTGATCAAGATAAATAGTTTCCTGTGACATAATTTAATAAACTATATTCAACATGAATACCATGGGTCAATACCATGGGTTGTTTTTATAGTTTATTATTATTTATTTTATTTTATTTTGACCTAGTTAAAATGTTCATTACATTATGTCAATCTTTTTATTTAATTTACTTTTATTTTTATTTTTGTGTAATTTGACATAGTCAAAATGTTAAACATGACATTACAACATCTTTATTATACATCTAAAATCAATCTAACTTATTAAAAAGAAGAAAAAACTAACATTATAATTTTTTTTATAAAACTATTTACTTGTGGATCTAATTGCCTAAAACATTTCAATTGTCTAGCATTTGATACAATGGCTCAGACATGGACACCTTGGCACCTTACATTTTTTATTTAATTTACTTTTATTTTTATTTTTGTGTAATTTGACATAGTCAAAATGTTAAACATGACATTACAACATTTCTATTATACACCTAAAATCAATCTAACTTATAAAAAAGAAAAGAAAAGAAACTAACATTATAAAAAAAAATATAAAACTATTTACTTGTGGATCTAATGGCCTGAAACATTTCAATCGTCTAACATTTGATCCAATGGCTCACACATGGACACATTGGCACCTAGGAAAGTTGTTTTCAAATGAGAATGCCTTACGACGTAATAATCTAAATATTCAAGTTATATAAAATTAAAGATTAGGTTAATGATTTGGCCGACATTAGCAAAAATTAAATTTATTATTTTTTGAGAACGTGACATACTTGACATCAGGGTCATACTGGGCTGTACATAATAAGTTCTAATAAACCAAAAACTCAAATAATTTATAAAAAATAATATAAATAATAATGTATTTTTACTTTTAATATAATCAAATTAAAATATTTATAAAACATTACATTATACTACATCTTTATCATATTAAATTGAACAATAAATAAATATTAAATTTAATATATATATGTATATATATATATAACCAAATACACAAACAAATATTAAATTTAACATTTTAATATATATAACAAAATCTTGACAAATATTAAATTTAACATTTTAATATTACTTAGTTCCTGGAATGGCTAATCCCATATCAAGTTTTTTTTGTGTGTTTTTTGACGTTTTCACTGTGAACATTTATGGCTATGGTGCAAAGAGAATAAGGGGACAATAATGATGACACACTCTCTCAAAGAGATACACTACTCTATGTTGGAGCCTACTTTCAAAACAATCACACTGAATGAGTTAACAAGGTTAATTGGGTTAGAGTCTTGAGTTTTAGCTTATGATTCTATATTCATGGTGTATCAAGTAGGATTAAGTTTATAGTGGAATCTATATTAAAAATATTGAGGTTGTTTTTATTGATGTTGTTTAATTATGTTTTGGAATTTTTATTAAAATTTGAAAAATAATTTTTAAGTTAGATTGTGTTTTTTTATTATTGAAAAATTATTTTTGAATATATATATATATATATATATATATATATATATATATATATAAAATTGAACATTTAGGTTGTGTAGAATTCACAAATTAAACTTGCAATTCAAATAAATTTTTGCTAAAAATATGTGACAAAAAAATATAAAACAATTTTACAATAGTTATAATAAATTAACAAAATGAACTTTATTAGAGTTTTGATTATTAATTCTATATTCATAATGTATCGAGTAAGACCAAATCTATGTTGAAGCCTTCCTAACACTGAGATGGTCTATAATGAATTAAAAAGGCCAACTATGTTAGAGTTTTGAATTGAAATTCTATATTCATGATGTATCAAGTGGGAATAAATGCTAGCATTTGCACCAAAAGGGTGCAAAGACACATCGATAGAAGTGTAGATAAACACATAGTGGCACAGAGCTGCACGAAATTGACTAAGTCTTGATACACGTGGATAACCATAAAGTGATGACAGATCATAACAAAAGCATGTATATGTTCTAATTTAAAACTTGAATGCAACAAAATTGTGTGGAAACTTAAAGATCTTGAAAATATGATAATGGCAAAGTCAAGGCATAAAAACATTTTATTAATCAACCATCTGAAAAGGAGAGTTGTTCCAAAGCATTGAGTGCAATAAGTACATTTATACATATATGATGATTGCAAAACTTGGTCTGAAGATGAACACAACATCTCCTCGGGATTTAACGACAATAACCACTTGGGAAGGTGAACAAAAACTATAAAGTAGGTAGCTGGGATCAAGTCTAAATATCCCCAATACTAACCAACTCGTAATAGTGTAAGACAATGAGTCGAAAGTATGTCATATAACAACAAATAGGAGTTGTAATCCAACAAAATAATATCCATATAATGTAAAATAAAAAATACAGAATGGAAAAAAATAAAGGGGGCTTCTAAGACCTAACTTTATAACTCCCAGGAAAGGAAAACAAAGAGCAATTTGTAAATGTTTCTTCTTGTTTCCCAAAAATGCTTGTGTTCATCTTCAACAAAAGTTTTAGCACTAAGTTATTTGTAGTGCTTCTAACTGATAGGAATGTTTCTCATAAAATCGTTTCACCCATAGATTACAGTTTTACTCACCATAAATGCAAAATTGGTTTTGTAAGTCGATCTAGATGGCAAAATTATATACAATTTCAGCAATGTTGAAATTGTCATATTTCATGTTAACAAAAAAAAATTCATTAGATGCCCACAAAAACAAAAGTAAAAATGCATAAATAGTACCTCCTAAAATTTTTGTAGATATGAGACAACAGTTTAATTGATTCTACTCAAAGCAGGGACAAGAATGTGTGTGAGGCTTCTGTGGTGAGTATATGATGTATTTGCAATTTGCATCTCTTCTCCATTCATTCCATTTCGCATCTCCCGATCTCATAAGTGTTTAGAAAGTGTGTTGAGATTGCAACAAGATGATGAGCTTAGTGAAAAGAAGTTGCCTTCACTAAGTGGGCCCGCAGGCTATTTTTGGCGCAAAGTCTATTTTTAAACTATGTCTATTTTTAGACATGTGGATCATATTCTATGAGTTGCAGGATGCTATTTGTGGATGGTTGGTCAAGTTGGAAAAATAGATGGACTTTTATTTTTAGACATATTGGGCGGAATCTATTTTTAGATTGCCAGTCTAAAAATAGATATGTCGAATATTATTAGCTCTTAATAATATTTGGACTATAAACATTATCTTATTCTCTTGGAGCACTTCAGTTAAGAGCACAGATGTGGCACAGGAGCTGACAGAAGGAATTACGCTATTCCTGAGGGTTAAGTGGAGCTATTGCATGGATACTTCAGTTAGAACTCATGTGACAGAGTTTGGTGGAGTTGATTGAGGAAGTTAGTGGAGTTGTATTCAGTTTAACTCAGTTAAACATAGTTGAGCTAGTTGTATCTAGTCTAACCGATTGATACACTAGTGAGAGTGGTGTGAATTAATTATTAATTAATTCACTAATTATAAACTCATTAATCAACTAAAGAATACATCAGTTAACTTCAGTGCATGGACAGTTTCAGTGTAGACCAGTGAAGAGATAGGTGAAAGAGCAGGTTAACTATCAGTTGTGACTATACTGTTGCATATTTGCAACAACCAGTGATTGGAGAAGCCAATGAGGATTGCGCAGTACAAGCCAGGTGGTTCAAAGTTATTTATGAGCCATTCTACAACATTGATTACGCAATAGAGGCAGGCTATCAGGTGGCAGAGATTGGAGCATGTGTTTTGCTAGATCTAGCTTGATTAGTGTGTAGCAATTGGAGATTGTACTGAGAGCTTGTGAGGATCTTTGTATGATGATTGTTACATGATCTCTATGACATATAATATACAGATAGTTGGGGGTTTTCAGCTTTAAGCTTTCCCATAAAATACTGTGTTCATATGTGTGATTGTTTATGGTTTTAATGTGCGCATGCGATTGTTTTTATTTTCGCAATTAATGATCAATGGTAGAAGAGATTTTGTATTGTGCATGAAGTTAAAATAGTGTGTGATCAGGAGAATCTCGGTGGATAACATATTAGTTATTCAAATTTCTACATGGTATCATAGCGATATTGATCATTGGAGCAATTGCAAAATATTGAAGCGGTTGAGTTTTGAGCTGGTGGAATTCGAATTTGCAGCAGTGTTTTCTTGGTGTCGAAGTTGAGATGTATTTCAACGGATTGCAATTGGAGTATGCCCTTGAGGGAAACTCGAATTATATTGCATGGAAGGATAGAATGGAGGCGATGCTGGATGACAATGGGTTGAAGGAGTTCATAGATGCAGAAATTCCAAAACCTACTTTTAGCGATGCTGCCATACTTGACGCATGGAAAAAGAAGACAACAAAGTGTCGAAGGATTTTGTTCAAAGGTGTGAAGGATCACATAGTGTCCAACCTTCATGGTAAAGCTTCTCCATTCTTGATGTGGAAAGTTTTGACAGATTTATTTCAAAGCAAGAGCGACCAGAGGAAGTTGGCGCTCAAGGATAAACTTAGGAACATAAAAATGGAGAAAGGTGACAGTATGCCCAAGTACCTCACGAAGTTCATCCAATGTAGGGATGACCTGGGAAGTGTGGGGGTTACAATTGATGACAAGGAATTCGTGAGCTTGGCTCTCCTTGGGCTTCCGAAGAGTTGGCATTCCTATCAGGACTCTGTCAATGGTCGGGAGAAATTTCCAGGATGGGAGTGACTTTGGTCGGATCTGTTGCAAGAGGAGATAAGGCGAAGTACTAGGGACGGATCTTCATCAAAGAACTCAGATGAAGAAAATTGCGCTTTGGCTGCCAAAGCAAGGAAGGGGAAGAGCAAGAAGAATTCTTCTCAATCACATGCGAAAGGCAAGAAGTAGGACATGTCTAAGGTGAAGTGCTTTCACTGTCACCAACACGGACATTATGCCACTAATTGTCCACAGAAGAAGAAAAATAAGCAGGCTGCTGGATCTGCAGCTAGAGAGGCCTTAGCCTCGCAGTTTGAGCTGGATTTTTCGCTGATCGCATGCTGGGTCTCAAGTGTGATGGGTTCAGTGTGGTTTCTTGACAGTGGTGTGTCTTTTCATATGACCAGAGACAAAGATTTGTTTACTGATATGGATGAGAAAGATCTTGGAGTGCACATCGAGATGGGCGATGATGGTAGATACAGTGCGAATGGTATCGGTACCATTTCCTTTGAGAGGGAGTTTGGTAAACCATTCATATTGAAGGAAGTGATGCATGTTCCAGGAATGAAGAAGAATTTTATCTCTGTGGCGATGTTAGAAGACAAGGGATATGATGTTGTCTTTAGCGAGGGAAAGGCTTTCCTGCGCAGTAAGGAAACTGGTGAGACCCAGAGGATAGGGGTTTGAGTTAAGAACCTTTATCAATTGCAGGTAGATGGCTGCGCAACAATGGCAGGCAAGGCAGAAGGAGTGGGGAGCCGGGATGATGGCGAGTTGTGGCACAGGAGATTGGGCCACCTTCACCATGGAGCTTTGAAGATACTGCAGCAGATTTCTACTGGGATTCCCAAAGGTACACCTGCATAGTCAGATTAGTGCAAGGGATGTACTTTGGGAAAATTTGTGAAAGCCACCTTTCACGAGAAGGATAGTCGCACCACGACGATCCTTGAGAGAATTCACACAGACGTGTGTGGACCTTTCTTAGTAGCTTTGAAAGCAAAGCACAGGTACTATGTGATATTTGTTGATGATTTTTCTTGTAAGTGCTGGATCTTCTTCATGCAAAAGAAGAGCGAGACATACTCAAAGTTTTGTGAGTTCAAGGCACTGGTTAAGAAAGAATCGGGGAAGTAGGTGAATGCTCTTAGGAGTGACAATGGTGGTGAATTCATCTCTGGAGAGTTCAAGGACTTTTGCAGCGCAGAAGGAATTCGAAGAGAGCTCATAGCACCTCATAACCCACAGAAGAATGGGTTGCTGAGCGGAAGAACAGAACGATTGTGGGTGCTGCACGGGCGATGTTGCATGATCAGGGCCTTCCCATACACTTGTGGGCTGAGGCATGAAATACTGCAGTTTATGTGCAAAACCATTGTCCTCACAGGATACTTGGCATGAGTACACCCGAGGAGGCGTTTTCTGGTAAGAAGCATGATATTTCCCATTTGAGGATTTTTGGTTCACCTGTTTACATTCATGTGACGAAGGATGCCAGGAAGAAGATGGAGCCGACCATAGAGGAAGCTAGAGCCGACCATAGAGGTTGGGATATTTGTGGGGTACACAGAAACACCCCACAACTATCGTGTGTATTTTCCAGACAGTCGGAAGACTGTTGTGCGACGGGATATCAAATTTCATGAGGAGAAAGCCATGAAGTGTTCGCTTGAGAGGGAGCCACACTTACATGCAGATGAGGAGCTATTAGTTCCTAAGGATGAGCCTCAGGATGTGGATCAGCCACAAGAGGAGGTTCATGGAGTGGAAGAGACCACTCATGCAACGCCAACCATCAGAGGGTGGAAGCGCACTACAGAAGCTGAGCGACTGGCTCAAGATGCAGAGAAGGTTGTAGGAGCACCTACATCACAACACAGACAGAGACAGTCACCTGACCGGTATACTAGATACATGGCTCTTATGAGCAAGTGTATCGTGACAGAGCCATCCTCTTTCGAGGAAGCTGTGGAGGACCCCGCATGGGTAGATGCCATGGTGGAAGAGTATGATTCGATTGTCAGAAACAGTGCATGGGAGATTGTCCCAAGGTCGGAAGGGAAATCAGTGGTAGGTTCGAGATGGATCTACAAAGTGAAGCAAGCAGCTGACGGGAGTGTGGAGAAGTACAAGGAAAGATTTGTTGCCCGAGGCTTCTCACAGATTGAGGGGATCGATTATGAGGAAACCTTTGCACCTGTCGCAAGGTATTCTTCCATACAAACGATTCTTGCTCTCTCAGCGCAGATGGGGTGGCACATTCATCAGATGGATGTGAAGACTACGTTCCTCAATGGAGTCATTGAGGAGGAGGTGTACATAGAGCAGCCCAAAGGTTTCGAGATCTTCAGCAGTGAGTCGCATGTGTGCAGGCTCAAGAGAGCACTATATGGGTTGAAACAAGCACCTCGTGCTTGGTACACACAGATAGACAGTTATTTCACCGGACTTGGATTCTCCAAGAGTGAGGCGGATCCTAACCTATACCAGATTGTGGTGGAGGGTAAGTTGCTGATCATTGTACTTTATGTAGATGATTTTATTTTGACATGTGATGAACTGTTGATACACTCATGCAAGGCTGATCTTGCAAAGGAGTTTGAGATGAAGGACTTGGGCCTCCTTCATTATTTCCTGGGATTGGAAATTTGGCAGCGCAGTGATGGACTGTTTGTTTCTCAGGGTAAGTATGCCCGGGAGATACCGGAGAAGTTCAACATGCATGGCTGCAAGCCTGTTGATACTCCTCTTCCTGGTGGATGGAGGAAGGAGGATGCTACCTCGGCAGAGGTAGTGGATGCCACCGTTTATCGACAGTTGGTGGGGTCGCTTATGTATCTGGTCAATACATGACCGAAGATATGCTATGCAGTTAACCAGCTTTCACAAGCTATGGTTAAGCCTACCAAGCTCTTTTGGAAGGTGTGGAAGCATGTATTGAGCTATCTCAGAGGCACATCGGGATATGGATTGTGATACAGACAGTCAGATGAGGTGAAGCTATGTGGCTTCACGGATGCAAATTGGGCAGGGAGCCCAACGGACAGAAAGAGCACATCTGGAGGGATTTTCGCATCTACCTATTGGGCCGCCAGCACAATAGGGAAAGGAAGAGATCCGTGGCACTCAGTTCAGCAGAGGCCGAGTATATGGAAGCGAGTTTGGCTGCATGCGAGGCTATATGGATGAGGAAGATCCTGGTCGGGTTGTTCGGTTCACACTTAGAGCCTACTGTGATTTATTGTGATAATCGGAGTTGCATCAAACTCTCGGTTAATCCAGTATTTCACGATAGATCTAAACACATTGACATCCGGTATCATCATATCAGAGATTGTGTGCAGCGGAGAATCATGTTACTTTCATACATTCCTACGGAGGATCAGGATGCTGATATCTTGACGAAGGCGCTCACCAGGAGCAAATTCGAATACCACAGGGGCAGGATAGGGGTTGCAGATAATCCTTATCTTGTTGAGAGGGAGTGTTGAGATTGCAACAATATGATGAGCTTAGTGGAAAGAAGTCGCCTTCACTAAGTGGGCCCGCAGGCTATTTTTGGCGCAAAGTCTATTTTTAGACTATGTCTATTTTTAGACATGTGGATCATATTCTATGAGTTGCAGGATGCTATTTGTGGATGGTTGGTCAAGTTGGAAAAAATAGATGGACTTCTATTTTTAGACATATTGGGCGTAATCTATTTTTAGATTTCCAGTCTAAAAATAGATATGTCGAATATTATTAGCTCTTAATAATATTTGGACTATAAACATTATCTTATTCTCTTGGAGCACTTCAGTTAAGTGCACAGATGTGGCACAGGAGCTGACAGAAAGAATTATGCTATTCCTGAGGGTTAAGTGGAGCTATTGCATGAAGACTTCAGTTAGAACTCATGTGAGAGGGTTTGGTGGAGTTGATTGAGGAAGTTAATGGAGTTGTGTTCAGTTTAACTAAGCTAAACATAGTTGAGCTAGTTGTATCTAGTCTAAATGATTGATACACTAGTGTGAGTAGTGTGAATTAATTATTAATTAATTCACTAATTATAAACTCATTAATCAACTAAAGAATACATCAGTTAACTTCAGTGCATGGACAGTTTCAGTGGAGACCAGTGAAGAGATAGGTGAAAGAGCAGTGTGACTATTAGTTGTGACTATATTGTTGCATGATTTGCAACAACCAATGATTGAAGATGCCAATGAGGATTGCGTAGTACAAGCTAGGTGTTTCGAAGTTATTTATGAGCCATTCTTCAGCATTGATTGCGTAGTAGAGGTAGGCTATCAGGTGGCAGAGATTGGAGCATGCGTTTTGCTAGATCTAGCTTGATTATTGTGTAGCAATTAGAGATTGTACTGAGAGCTTGTGAGGAGCTTTGTATGATGATTGTTACATGATCTCTATGACATATAATATAAAGATAGTTTGGGGTTTTCAGCTTTAAGCTTTCCCATAAAATACTGTGTTCATATGTGTGATTGTTTATGGTTTTAATGTGCGCATGCAATTGTTTTTATTTCCGCAATTAATGATCAATGGTAGAAGAGATTCTGTATTGTGCATGAAGTTAAAATAGTGTGTGATCAGGAGAATCTCGGTGGATAACATATCACTTATTCAAATTTCTACAAAGGGAACATGATAGACAAATTTGGAAAGACACTGCAAAAAACAAAGCTCTAGGAGGCAATTCTAATGCCACCCTTGATGCCATGGATTGTTGAAAAAGTCATTTAATTCAAATCCTTAAACAAACAAAGTGAGATTACATGAAAACATGTTAGCAATTAAAAAAAAATTGATTATTGATAATTCTGCTCACCCTTTAACTTGCAAGCTAGACCATTAGATCCTTTATAGTGAGTGTATAAGTTCAAGAGGTACATTACACTCACTAACAACTGAAAACCATTCTATTTGTATAAGTATAGCCATGGGAACCCTCAAATTCATATGCAAAATTGCAATAATATGCAAGAAAATAATAATAGAAAAATCAATCATGGAGGATATAACATAAAATCTCCAAATCCAAGCATATGAGGTCAACCTTAAAGATAAAGACTAACACACACCTCAAATATGATAAAATGATTACAAAATTATGACCAGACAGTCACTTCACTAAGAATCCACATCACCAAGGAGAATTCAAAGGCTAATAGTCTATATAAAAAACCATGATCCAATACAAATCTGAACATTGTGATGCCTCAGTTGTTGTGCTGTAAATATGTTACTACACATGATACAAAAAGGTATAAATTCACTCATTCAATAAAGGGCTAGATATATACATTCATTTTTTTTGTCTATCACAAGAAAAACAGGTAGCTAGAGCAAAGCCTCTAAAGAAACAAAGCTTTGATTTTTTGTTTTCCGAAGAAAAAAAATTCAATTGTTCCTTAAAAGAAAGAATTCAATTATTGCAGAAATCTCCGGATTATCCGTAGTGTTAGAAAACAAGTCGATGTTTCGAATCTGGTCCTGAAGATGGATCCCCGTTGGGATTCCAAATGTTGACCATTGTTTTTTAACATTGTGGATAATCCAAATATTTCTGCAATAAACAATAACCACAGAAGCTTGAAAACCATAAACAGAATTCAATGTTCATGACTCATACTATATCCAAACGTATAACCATTTCTCCATAGATACATCAACATATTAACCATTTTTCACAAGATAACAATTGTTATGCGAGTAGAAAAAGAGATAATTACACATAAGGTAACACTAAAATGACCATGAAGTAGGATTAAGATACATTTTAGGTGAATTTATATAGGTGCAAGCACTCAACAGTCCAAATCTGGTATGGTTTATTGTTATATCACCTGATATGAAAAAATGTCAAAATTTTCCCCAACGCCATATTTCAAAGTTTGAGGAAATGCAAAAATGATATATATCTCGAGAGAGAAAAAGAGAAAACACATATGATGAAATTTGTCATAGGTGGGTATCAAAGTAAGTTTTCTTAATGTGATCTAGAAACTTCCTTAGAAGTTTCCTGAGATTGGAAAGGATATGCTTTAGAAATTTTTTTGACACATTTCCTATAGATTTTTGTACTAAAAACATATACAGAATAGGAAACAAGCAATATATCGCATGATTTGGTGATAGGGATAATTAGGTTACAGGGTTTTGGTGGATTCACTTACAATTTTTCATAAAACCATTCAATCTAGAATCGAGAACTTGGAGCATCATAAAAAATATTTTTAATGAATGCAGTGAGAAAACATTAGTCATAAGTGTTTGGTGAAATAGAAAGCAAAACAACGATCTTTGTCATCTCTGGTCTATAGGAAACTGACCCAAGCATAAATCGGTTGAAAAAACTGATCAAAATGTTAACCAAAATACCTATTTAATCCAGATATTTTACTTCATGGATGCATACAAAATTTCATATAAAAGAGTGTATAACCAAGTAAATTAAACACATGGAAAGAAGCGGAAATCATAAGCAAACATTAGATCAAAGCCACAAGACAATTTGATTACGGAGTTCACCCTGTGTGGGCTACGTATCTGGGCTTTGATCAATGTGTGGAGGCCTCTTTCATTAAATGGAAACAAACATGAATTACAAGTAATTTAAAAATTAACACCTTGTACCTCCACTTCCGACGATGACCTGAAAATAGAGACCTCGATTGGAGAAATGGGCTACACGGTTGGATTCATGGCGAAAAATCCTGTAAAAACAACCATAAATTTGTCTTGTTCTAACACTGGCACTTATGGACCCCAAAGGAATTTTCTCAGCTTCAAAATATTCCCCTCTTCAAGGTTCCGCTCCTCCTGGATCACTTCGGGTTCCGCACGGACCCCGCTCCACTCCTCCACCCCTATTGAATGTCAATGGTTTAAATAACATTACATGGGAAGACCTACCAACATTGAGCCATTGGCCCGTTGGTGGTTGTATCTAAGTTAAGTTTTACAGTTTGGGGGAGGTCCTAGGGTCTAATCCCATGGGACCCCCATTATAGATCTGTCGTGTTTAATTTTTAGTGTGGGGTTATTTAATGGTACGTGGTCGTTGTTGGTAGGGCCGTTGACAGGAAGACCAACTAATGACCAATGCGGGTTCGATACCCTCCAACCCTTTTTAATACACATCCTTAAATCATGGGCGGGGTCCTGGGTCAGAGTCGCGAGCCCCGACCCCCCATTACTATGTATAATATGACCGTTGGTGGGGGTGGAAGCCCGCCACCCCTTTTAATATTTTATTTATTTATTTATTTTTTGACCAATATAGTTAAAATTTGGGATCCAATTTTTAAGGGTCACTCGGAGAATTAAAGAGGAGACAAATTTTCTTGTTCCATTGGCCATATTTCGTGTGCCGATACTCTACCAATTTGTTTCCTCGTTAATGACTGCCACTTGGCCTAGTTTGACCAGAACTTTGACCGGCTATAACTTGAGCATACAAACTTGGATTTGAGTTTCATTCATGCCATTGGAATCAGGATGACGAGAACTATGATCTGGTCATGGTTTTACTTCAATGCGATGACTTTGATTTTTGAGCTATTTCAAGGCCACTTCTATTTCTAGAGCCATTCAGATCATTCCTCCCCACTAATGAGATTTTGGGCTGCCAAAAGCTTTATCAGTCAATTTAAAAGTAAGGGAATTTATCCCTCACTTTATCCTTTTCAATCCATATGGCCTTACTTGGATGCATTGCCTTGAAACAAATATGAAGGTACTCCACGTCTCCCCATCGTGAAGTCCTAGTATTCCTGTCAAGAATGATTTCCTTAGGTAGCTTGTCCAAGTATTCAGGTGCGAAATCGTCCACTATAGGATCCTGTCCAACCTATTCAGTTTCCATGAACAAAGGAGACTCATAAAGCTTCAAGTTTTCAACTTTCACCACTCAGTACATTTGCATGTATGGTGGCAAATCGAGACGAAAATTGTTGTCTCCAATCTTCTCTAATATGGTGAATGGACCATATTGAATTGCTCTCAACTTATTTCCTTCCCCTTTCATCCTGTATTTGTTGATGTGGAGCCACACTTTGTCTCCAACTTGGAATTGGTGATTGAATCAATGCTTGTCATGTTGAGCTTTGTATTGAGCTTGAATTTTCTCCAACTGCTCCTACACTATCTGGTGAATCCTTTGAATTCATTGAATTAACTTCAGTGATTTGTCCCTGTCATCTTGCCCCCTGGAATATTCATCTCTCCCAAAGACCATATCTAAGGGATCCTTTGGAAAACATCCAAAGCATGTCTCGAATGGTGAGCTATGAGTGGATGAATGCACTGCCCGATTGTATACATGATGTACACAGGGAAGCTTCTCGTCCCACAACTTGGGATGATTTCCACAATAGCCTTGAAGTAAATGTATCACTATGCAGTTGATAACCTCTATTTTTCCGTTGGTCTGCAGATGAAATGTTGTGCTTCTCTTCTGCTTGGTGTCCATCATTCTCCACAAACTCATCCAAAGCTCTCCAAGAAAACGAGAGTATCGATCAGACACAATGGATGTAGGCAGCCCAAAATGGACCCTTACATATTGAAAGGAGATGAGAAGTCTGCTTTGCAGTGACCTGATTCTTACAATGAATTAAGACACACATTTTTCTAAATCGATCCACATACAAATAGTCATTACCTTTCCTAGACAAAGGCAAATCGCCAACAAAATCCATTGACACACTTTCCCATGGAGGACTCGAAACAAGGAGTGGTGTGTAGAGCCCCAATTTTCTATTAGAGGTCTTGCAAACTGAACACAACACACATCCCTTTACATGTCAAGTCACTGTATTTTTCATGTGAGGAAAATAAAAAAACCTATGTAAATGACACAAAGTTTTTTTTATACCAAAATGACCCGACACAAGAGATGTATGTGCCTCTTTGATTACATGTATCCTTTCATTGGTGGGAATACAAAGTTTTCCAAGATGGTAAAATTTTTTTCCCTTCAAATGGAAATCGTCTACCTACAAACCATGAGTCAAATTTGCATAAACTTCCTTAAAGTATACATCATCAACATATTGTTCAACATAGATTTCAAAAGATAAAGAAGAATTTTGAAAAACTATAGATGCAAAAATAGGAGGGCGAGAAAGCATATCTGCCACTTTATTGCTGGTTCTCTTCTTGTATTTTATTACCAAGTGAAACTGGTGGAGGAATCCCATCCATCTAAAATGACGTGCTTGTGGAAGCTTGGTTTGTGACCGGAGGTACTGCAAGGGTTGGTGATCTGTGTGAATGATGGTCTCCTTTCCAATCAAATAGTGCTTCCACTTCTTCAAACTTTTAACCAAGGCATACAACTCCTTGTCATATGTGGGATAGTTCACAACAACTTGGGAGAATGTCTCCGAATGGTAACATACAAGTTTCGATGTGTATATGCTTTGATGGACTAAGGCACTACTAGTGAGCAGTATGGAAAGAAAGAACCGGTAGGACAAGATACGACATCGAGTTTTTCATTGTATCTTGTATACCATAGAATTTTGATTATTCATATTTGGTTTAATATAATGAAGATTGGTGATTGTACATTATTGTACAATTTTGTTTAAAACTGTGTATATTGTGCATATGTGATTTACTGCTTTATATTTTCCATTGTGAAAAGTAGTTCATGGTTGAGATTCTTGGTTTGGTAGCGTCAGTGATTTAAGACTCTAACCTAGACCCAAGGTCATGGAAATTCAACATATATAAAATATTTTTCATGAAAGATGTAATATGTAGTGTAGTTGAATTAGTATTCTATGGAATTTTTCAATATGCTTGATCAAATATGGCATTGGGAGCTCTATATTTGGTATGAAATCTTGAAAACATATTACAACGATACCTCATTTCAATATTAATGGAGTTCCTAAGTGAGCATTTTAATTCCTTCAAGGCCACTGGATGGTCTCTTTTGATATAACCTATATGAGGAAACACTGTGCTCTTACACGCTCTACCTTTATGCACTCTATGCCTCTTCTCCATTAATGAATGTTAAATGCATTCACTTTAAATTGTATCCACAATAGATATGGACATGTTTAAGTTTTACGGTTGTGGATCAAAGTCGTTGAAGGGAGTTGATGCAATATTATTCTATGGTTTTGAAATAACATATAACCATAGTTTTGTTCGCATGTAAAATATTTTGTTGGTAGAATTATATTAGTTACAAAACACTTTTAAGCCTAGTTTAATTTCCATGTATAATTTCAGAGAATGGAGGTGTACATTTTCTCAAAGAAAATGTAAATGCACTCCTATTTCCATGTAGACTCGAGTGATGGAATTATATAATTTTCTTAAAGGACTAAGGTACCAAACCTCTATATCCAATCCACTCACACCTGTAAAATACTACACCCTTGTTGACGATGGACACATATCCATCTCATAGTAATCGTGAATAAGATATAACCCGTGGCTTCAAAGCAATGGGTCACTTCAATATCTGGTGACTCCAAAAAATTTGTAGTCACACACATAATTAACTATATAAAATTTATTGTATATTTTAAATGACACAAGCAACAATGATGTAGAAATTACACCAATGGATTCAATCCGATCATGTAATATACTAAAACAAGATACTAAATCCTTCTACAATATTTGCGGAAAATAAACACAATTGCACAATCACACCAAGTAAGAGAAAGAAGCAAATCAATTGCACAACACATATATTTTTCCTAGGGAAAGCTTGCTGCTCAAAACCCCTCTATCTTTATTGTATAATCAACCAAGGAATCATGAAACAATACAATTCACTCTTCTCACAAGAGTCGGCTGCACTCTACCAACTGTCTCACATTGATTCGGACAAAATCGACCAACACTTAGCCAATTTCCTTCCTCTTCTCAACCTGCCAAACTTGCGCAATTCTAAGAACAATTGATCCCTATTAATTAGAAAATTCAACCTTCCAAAACTGCGATATACATTATGGGCAATCCTATGGTTGTCTAATTGCGCACCGACAATTTACTAATAATAAAACTAATAGATAAAATACCTTTAACCTCTGTCTCAACTAGGTCTTCATCAGAACTGACATGCGTGCAACTATTAATATTAAATCATCGGTCACTTGACAGATCACTGCATGTGAATTAAATATGATTTAATTCACTTGACCTCTCACTAGTGCAACAATCAGTTACAACTAGTTAGACTGAATTTAACTCACTTAATTGAGTTAATCGATTTCTCATGCATTAAAATAATACAATAACTGCAACTTGGACTCTAAAACAAATAGAATCACTCTACATGCCTCACTAAACACCCTCAACTCGAATTTCATGAGCTAACTGAGTCTATCACACTCAGTTAACTATTACAAGTGATTATGAGATAATATTACAATTTATTGTCCAATTTAATCAAGGGAAAATTAATTTAGACACACATTTATTATTGAATTTTGAACACTCCCTCTCAATAAGAAAGGGATTATCAACTACCCCGATCCTTCCTCTATGGTATTCGAATTTGATCTTGGCGAGCGCCTTCGTCAGAATATCTACATCCTGATCCTCCGTGGGAATGTACTGAAGTAACATAATGCATCTTTGAACATAATATCTAAGATGGTGGTACCAGATGTCAATATGCTTGGAACTATTATGGAATAATGGATTAATAGAGAGTTTTATGAAACTCTGGTTATCACAATGTATCACTGTCGGATCCATCTGATGACCAAACAAACCAACAAGTATCTTCCTAATCCAAATGGGCTCACATGTCGCCTGAATGGCTTCCATGTACTCTGCCTCGACTGAACTGAGTGCAACTGATCTCTGCTTCCTGTTGTACAAATAAATTGCTATCGATCCTATGCTGAATATCCCTCCTAATGTGCTCTTCCTGTCTGATGGACTGCCTACCCAATCTGCATCGGTGAAGCCTTGAAGCTTCACTCCATCTATCCGTCTGTACCATAATCCATACTCTGTAGTGCCCCTGAGATATCTCAAGACATGCTTCCCCACCTTCCAAAAGAGCTTCGTTGACTTAACCATAGCTTGACTAAGCTGGTTAACTGCGTAGCATATGTCTGTTCGTGTGTTCACCAAGTACATGAGTGAACCCACAAGCTGCCTGTAAATAGTAGCGTCCACTACCTCACCTAAAGTAACATCCTCCTTCCTCCAGTTTCCTGCAAGAGGAGTCTCCATGGGTTTACAACTCTCCATGTGGAACTTCCTCAGAATCTTTATGTCATACTTTCCTTGAGAAAAAAATAGCTCCCCATCCTGTTGCCATATCTCCAAACCAAGGAAATAGTGAAGGAGTCCCATGTCCTTCATCTCAAACTCTCTTGCAAGATCCTCTTTGAAAGAAGTTATGAGTTGCTCATCACTTGTCAGAATAATATCATCTACATAAATTACAATAATCAAAAGCTTACCATCAACCACAATCTGGTACAGGTTTGCATCCACTTCACTCTTCGTGAAGCCTAACCCAGTGAAATACCTGTCAATCTTGGTGTACCAAGCACGAGGTGCTTGCTTCAGCCCATACAACACTCTCTTGAGTCTGCACACATGCGACTCCCTGTCAGAGGTCTAAAAACATTTTGGCTGCTCAATGTACACTTCTTCCTCAATAACTCCATTGCAAAATGCAGTCTTCACATCCATTTGATTTATCTTCCAACCCATCTGCGTTGAGAGTGCAAGGATAGATCTAATCGATGAGTACCATGCAACGGGTGCAAAAGTCTCCTCATATTCAATTCCCTCAACATGTGAGAATCCCTGGGCTACAAATCTAGGCTTGTACTTATCCATACTCCCATCTGCTGCCTACTTCACCTTATAGATCCATCTAGATCCAAACATTGACTTCCCGATTGGTCTTGGGACAACTTCCCATGCACTGTTCCTGACGATGGAGTCATACTCCTCAACCATGGTGTCAACCCAAGTTGGTTGCTACACTGCTTCTTCAAAAGAGGATGGTTCTGTCACAATACACTTGCTCATAAGAGCTATGTATCTAGTATACCTGTCTGGTGACTGTCTCTGTCTGCGCTGTGATGTAGGTGCTCCTACATGTTCTGCTGCATCAAGTCTCAATCTGCCAGCCTCTGTGGTGCACCTCCTACTGTGTCTGGTGGATGGTTCTACATGAGTGGTTTTTTCCACTCCATGATTCTCCTCGTGTGGCTACTCCACAGATTGAGATTCATACTTTGGAACCAAGAGTTCCTCATCTGCATGAAAATCAAGCTCCCTCTTAAGGGAAAATCGCATGGCTTTCTCCTCATCAAATTTTACATCTTGTCTGATAATTGTTATTCTGTTGTTTAGAAAATACATCCAATAGTTGTGGGGAGTATAAATATACCCCACAAATATCCCAAGATCTGTTGTTGGTTCTAGCTTCTTTCTGGAATCTTTGGTCACATGGAAATAAACAAATGAGATTTTTTTTTTTTTTTAAATATGAAACATTAGGTTTCTTACTAGAAAAAACCTCCTCTAGTGTACTCATGCCAAGTATCCAATGAGGACTATGGTTCTGCACAAATACTGCTGTGTTGCATGCCTTTTCCCACAGATGCAATGGTAGGCCCTGATCATGTAACATAGCTTGTGCCACACCCATAATTGTTATGTTCTTTGTTTTTGCAACCCCATTCTGTTGTGGGTTATGAGGCACAATCAAATCTCTCTAAATTCATTCTTTGCTACAGAAGTTATTGAATTCATTAGATATGTACTCACCACCATTGTCGCTCCTTAGAGCCTTCACCTGCTACCCTATATATTTCTCAACTAGTGCTTTGAACTCACAAATTTTTGAGAACGTATGGTCTTTCTTCTGCATGAAGTAGATCCAACACTTTCTAGAAAAATCATCAATAAAAATCACATAATACCTGTGCTTTGCTGTAGAAGCTATAGAGAATGGTCCACACACATCTGAGTGAACTCTCTCAAGGATTTCCGCCGCTCAGTTCTCCTTCTCGTGAAAAGTGGCTTTTTTATACTTCCCCATGGTACACCCCTTGCATGTGTTTATCTGCGCAAGAGTACCCTTTGGAAGCCTCGTAGAAATATGCTACATGACCTTCAAAGCACTGTGGTGTAGATGGCCCAATCTCCTGTTCCATAACTCACCCTCATCCTAACTCACCACTATGTCTGCTTTACTCATCAATGCTGCAGAACCATCTAAATCAATTTTTTATAGGTTCTTCACACGAACCCAAATCTTCTTAACCTGTCCTATGGCTTTGTGACGAAGGAATGCTTTCCCTTCACTGAAAACCACATCATATCCTTTATCCTCAAACATAATGACTCAAACTAAATTCTTTTTCAAGCCTGGTACATGCATGACATATTTTAATAAGAAAGGTTTTCCTGAATGTCTCTTGAAAGTGACTGTACCAATCTAGGTAGCGCTATACCTCCCATCATCACCCATCTCGATGTGCATCTAAATATCCTTCTCCTCCAAGCTACTAAAGAGTTCTTTGTCTCCCATCATGTGGAAAGATGCACCACTATCCAAGTAGCACACTGATCCCATCGCACTAGACGCCATGCATGCGATGAGTGAGAAGTCCAACTCAAACTGTGAAGCCAAAGCATCACCTGTTGTAGATCCTGAAGCCTTCTTGTTCTTCTTATTCTTCTGTGGACAATTAGTGGCATAATTTCCATGCTCGTGACAGTGAAAACATTTCACTTTGGACATGTCACGCTTCTTGCCTTCTTTGCTAGTCTCAGATTTGGAATAGTATTTATTTACCTTCCCCTTATTTTCCTTACCATCCAAGGCGCAAATTTCCTCATCATCTATCTTGGATGAGGATCCATCCTTGGTATTTTGCCTGAATTCTTCTTGTACCAAATTAGACCAAAGTCGCTCCCAATCTGGTAGCTTCTCCCTCCCATTGACAGAGTCCTCATAATTATACTAGCTCTTGGGAATGCCTAGAAGTTCTAGGCTCACCAAGTCATCATCCACTACAGTAATCTCGACACTTCCAATATAATCTCGATATTGGATGAACTTGGTCAAGTATTTCGGAATGGTGTCACCTTTCTCCATTTTGATATTCCATAGCTTGTGCTTCAATGCCAATTTTCTATGGTCACTGTTGTTCTGAAAAAGATCTATCAAGGCCTTCCACATTGCATATGGAGTCATCTTTCCATGGAGACTCGAGACAATGTGATCTCAAACTCCCTCTAATAAGATCCTCCTCGCCTTTGTAACCTTCTTTTTCCAAGCATCAAGAAGAGTGGCGTCTGCTACTGTGGGCCTTGGAATATTAGTGTCGATAAATTTTTTCAACCCGTTGTCCTCCAGAACTTCCTCCATTCTGTCTTTCCATGCAATAAAATTATAACTTCCCATGAGTGCATATTCCAATCTTAATCCATTGAAAGTCATCTTGATCTGCCTGTCGCACCAAAGAATATTTTTGCAAATTCGAATGCTATTAAGCACAAACTCAGTTTCTTCTCCACTATAGTGATTTATAGCACTCTGATACCATGTAGAAATACACCAGTGGATTCAATATGATAATGTAATATACTAAAACACGATACTGAATCCTTCTACAATATTTGCATAAAATAAACACGATCGCACAATCACACCAAGTAAGAGAAAGAAGCAATTCAATCACACAACACAAATATTTTCCCGGGGAAAAATTTCTCTCAAAACCCCTCTATATTTATTGTATAATCAACCAAGGAGTCATGAAACAATAAAATTCACTCTTCTCACAAGAGTCTGCTGCAATCTACCAATTGTCTCACATTGATCCGGAAAAAATCTCCCAACACTTAGCCAATTTTCTGTCTCTGCTCAGCCTGCCTTGCTTGCGCAATTCTAAGAACAATTGATCCCTATTAATTAGGAAATTCGACCATCCAAAAATGTGAAAATACATCATGGGAAATCCTATGGTTTTCTAGTTGCGCGCCGTCAATTTACTAATAATACAACTGATAGATAACATCCCTTTAACCTCTGTCTCAACTGGGTCTTCATCAGGACTGACATGCATTAAGATATTAATATTAAATCATCAGTCACTTGATAGATCACTGCATGTGAATTAAATTTGATTTAATTCACTTTACCTCTCACTAGTGCAACAATCAGTGACAACTAGTTAGACTGAGTGTAACTCACTTAATTGAGTTAACTGATTTCTCATGCATTAAACTAATACACTAACTGCAACTTGGAATCTAAGACAAATAGAATCACTCAACATGCCTCACCAACCACCCTCAACTCGAATTTCATGAGCTAACTGAGTCTATCGCACTCAGTTAACTATTACAAGTGATTATGAGATAATATTACAATTTCTTGTCCAATTTAATTAAGGGAAAATTAAATTAGACACACTTTTTTTGTTGACTTTTCAAGAAATGACATAAAACCAATCCGTTCAAACACACAAAAGCATCAATTTAGCTTTTTTCCCCTACCCAATAGATGAAGTATTGGTAATGATCATAAGTGAGGGCCCAAAAGGACTTGATGACTTGGTGGAGGTCGGTATCCATGAGACTATAAACCAAATAAACATCCTTGAAATTAGACCTTCCAACAAAGATCATGATGTCCTTCAAGGTAATTATATTATCATGGGAGAGCTACCTGAGAATATTTATTTCCTTAAATGTACTCATGGAATTGATTTGGTTCTCAAAATGTATGTATGAGGGTTGATGTTGGGTAGGACAACAGTCCTGTTATTTGTTTATTTGATGGACTGTGGGTACAACCAAACATGTCCCTTTCAGATTTTTCTTCATCGAGCGAGGGAAGTTTAGTTAGAGTGGAGGAAATTCAAAGATATAGTATGTCCAATAGACAAATATCAACTAGAGGTGAGATGATGAGAAGAAAATTCCATAGATGCATGGAATTTTTTTTTATTGTACCCAAGGACCCTCCTCAAGTAAACAATGATTTTTGTCTCAAAAAGAGGATATATCACATTGTTCCATCATCTTTACACGGTTTGGGGATATTTCCCATGGATGGAATAAATGATTGTTATGGAATATTAATTGAATTAATGGAGTATGTCGGACCCTGTTGGTATTACAAATATTGTATGTGGATCGTCCAATATACACGAGGTATGTGGAGATACAGAGTGGCCGCAAATTATATACAACTAATAGACATTGATAAAAATAAAGGAGCATCTATGTATATTGGTGGAAGGCCAAAAACATCAGGGAATACTGTAGGGTTTATATACGATACATAACCCACGACAAAAAATAAGCAACCCAATTGCATATTTAAGGGACATGAAGGAAACAATGTATTCGTATATGCTATAAAATCGATATCTACATGAGAAGAGTTGTTGATAAATTACAACTTCAATTAAATATATGTAGACACTACTATTATGGGGGCAGTACGTATCCTCTCACTAATTATTCTTATATTGTATGTTTATCATTCAAAAGAATAATAATATTATGTAAATTTGTCATAATATTTTCAATTAGATGTGTAATTTGTCACCTTCTCCTCATCCTCCTTCCTAATTTTAAAAAAGTACAACTACTAGTAGCCAGGAGCCTATGAAGAAGAGGAGGAAAAGCTAGAAGATGAAGAAAAAATAAGGAGGAAAACCTCCATCCTCTGCCAATCATGTTGGGGGCATGCACTGGAAATATTTGATGTTTGAAAAGAAAATATGCATGTTAACATTTGCATCTAATGCTCGACTCAGTTTAAAAAATATAAATTAAATATAACTAGGGCTTAACCAAGGAAAATCTAGAAATGATATGGAAGGAGTCCCCTTTTTGTCATGAACATGCTATATTTTAGATGCTATGATTATTGAATATTATCCGTATTACTGAGCCACATTTTATAGATTTTCAACTTGCGTTTTCATTATAATGCAATTTATAGCTTTCAATCTAATGAATTTTTTATCCTTTCTTTTGTGCTTAAATAACATCCCATGTATATCCTATATCGGTGTTAAAATCATCAACATTACAACTCGAGAAAATATCACCATATTCAATAAGCTATTTGTCTCTAGAATGAAACTTTTAACTACTAGAGTAGAGTAGAAACATCCATCTTGAGGAAAGACCAAAGAGATTTTCAAAAAATAAATCTTTCAATCCATCTTTAAATTTCCAAAGGGGTTTTTTCCATTGGAATTTATTTCTAATATTTTTTACCTTTTCCGTTTTTGCCAAGAAATACCAACTAGAACATTGGTTTTCTAACATCCAGGGTCTAATGGCACCCCCAACGAGTTTTCATCATTAAAGGTTTTTTCATAATGGAAAATGGTACATATGCTAAAAATGTGAGTTCTAACCATTGAATAATACAATTAGAAAAATAAGTAGCTTGAAAAAATATAAAATAGGCTAAAATAAGTATCATAAATGACAAATAAGTGTTGTGTTGTTGTTATTGGTAAGCATAAGATGCTGGTGTTGTGCTTATGAAAGAAATAGTTCCATGGTCTACCCTTGAATTACCTCATTATATTCTAGCATTGATGGCCATCCACATTCCTCCTCCAATTGGTTCCTTTTCCCTTGGGAGAGATAAATTTGGTTTTCTTTCAAGTGTGCCAAGAGAATCTCACCTATTTTTTTGACAATAATCCTAATTTATTTTCACCTTTTTGGAGATAAAACAAATGAATTTGATGCCGAAGTTTGGTGGGTGTCTAAATATGATTTTCAAGTACCTGCTATCAAAATTTCATGGCAAAAAAACATCGTATGACTAAGTTATCAAAAAGTTATATCTATTATCATTTTGCATTTTTGAGGGACAAATAAATGAATCTATGGCTAATTTTTTTTTATAAGAATGTGTATATATTATCCAACTAAGAAGAGTCCAAATTTGGTCTTCATATGATTTATTATGTATTTATTATGCCAAAAATTATATTGTAATGTAGTAGGATGATCGTGGAAAAGTGCCAACACAGTCAGAATAGGTAAACGATTAACAATTCTGATTTACATTTAATGTGAAATTGATTATTGTTTAAATAATTGAAATAAAATTTCTTTTTTTTAAATATGTAGTCCACGGGACAATACGGTGATGATTGGTTGATGGAAGGAGTTGTTCATTCCCCCCAACCTAATTAGAACAATCAATAGGCTTGTGGCTAAAACGAACACATAAATTGTTCGTTTGATTCAAATTAGAGGTAAAACTCCTAAGATTAAATATATGATCAACAACTTGAGGAGAGATCTTCAGAGATATCAAGTAATAACCATATTATAAAGTATTTTTATTTTATATTTATGTCATAAGTTCAGTTATGATTTTTTTTTTTTTTTTACATTATCTAATTGAAAAAACATTTTCTTTCTTATATATTATTTTTTAGCAGAGTTGCCACAATATTTAGCCACCATGAGCCAACATATACCTGTGAGGCTATTCACTTATCCACCTTCGAGTGGTCATAGTACTAGTAGTCAGATTGGGTCCACACCTTTAGCTGGTACCCATGAATACAAGCCCCCAGAGGCAAACACACGACCAAGCTTTGGAGGTGGTGACAAAGGTGATCCTATTGATGAAACTATGGGTTCATTTCCTAAATCGTTACATGTTAATCAACAAAGGGAAAATTCCATGCACATTTTTGGTAAATAAGGAAGGAATTCCATTAGAAACACCAAAAATCCCAGGCATTTTTTATTTTTTTAATTGTTTCATGTTGCATATATCAAACATAAATCATCTAGATTATTATTTTCAAAGTAATGATCTTATATTTTTGCATGTAGGAAACAACTTGTTTTATAAACACATGAATGGAAAATCGTTGGTGATTTTTAGGTCCACCATATGCCCAAGGTGGAATTCCCAAAATTCAAACCTTAAAAAAGAGCTTATGGACTACCTGTAAGGTCTATTTGGGGTAGATGCCTTCACTAAAGGTGTGGTCACCTCCATAGCTGGAAATTTTTTAAAATATGCTCAAGAAATGTATAGATTCACTTTCAAAATAACCTTAGGTATGAGTGTCCACTCATGATTCCTCATAGGTAATGGAAGGCCCTCATTGATGAAACAAACAAGAAGAAAATGAGAAACGAAGGAAAAATACCACCTGGTGCACCAAGGTAAATTACATTTTGAATTCAATAAATTTATTTTTCTTTAGTTTTAAATAAAATTGTGGTATATAACATACTTGAAACTTTTCATAGGCTCCTCGAAACTTGCAAAGACACCAAGGCAAGGCTTTAGAAACATGGGTAGCACAAACTAGGCCATGGTGGATATTCAAAGTTACAAGCATGAGTTGTAAGCACCCAAAAATTTTAACAATATTATTTGTTATATCACCTTCCAACTTTTTGGTAATTGCGCTAGCCAATAACAAAAATCAATACCCTTATGCAATACAGGGTGATGAGTTCAGAACCCAAGTCACAGAGGAAGACCTCCCACTTGGTTTCAATTTCAGATTCAAGTTGTTGTTGACCAACGAATACGCATGGGACAAACACCAAGATCCAGTTTGAAGGACACGATAATAAAAATCAATCCATATTAACCTTTCATTACTTATAAAACACAATATTGTTTTACATCGTCCATAAATTTAATGTGTTTCTTTGTTTTAAGCAGGGGAGAAACAATATCAATGATCAATCCATTGATAGTGGATTGCAACCAAAACATGGTGCTCTTGTGCAACCCATTGATATTGCTATGGGCCCATGCCAATAATATGGTTTATATTAATCATATACTTAATAATTTCGTACTTATACTTTTTTTACTTATTCATTTACAATTGTGTACTTATAAATTTTGTGGTTTCAATGGCACATCATGTTGTACATGAGGATCCTCTGCTAGAACAATAGCACAAGGAAGCCATTCCAATGGTGTCGAATAGTGCACGAGGTAAATAATTACATTGCAATTGTATTTTTTTATTGTTAAGTAATTACTTCAATGATATTGCCTTTGAATGAGCTCTTTGAATCATTGGGTAGCCTCGCATTTTCTTCATGTATAAAGAGGATTACAATTGAAAATATTTAATTACAAATGGTGTATTAATTATAACCTTTCCTATTTCAACTCCATATCATGTATATGATGAGGCTAGACAAGAAGAGGAGCATATGACCACATTTGAAACTAATCCACTTGCCTTCACTACTCAAGTAAGTAAATAACACTCTAACACTATTTTTATTAATGGAATACTTGTAATAATAATAACAAAAAATATCTATTTAACAATTATTTCTTATTGCAATTGATGATCTGCCCCTCTTACAACAACCTCAACATCGTGAGTACACGACCATGTCATCAAGAAGACTTGTAGAGGCCATAACAACTAAAGGGTAAGAAGGAACTGATGTCATCCTTTCTCAATACATTAAAAAAAGAAAAAAAATGAAAAATAAATGGTTGTACTAGTTAGATAATTAGAAACATCCTGTACCATATTATGAAAACATAATTTTGATGATAAAATTTATTGAGATGAAGTATTTTGTGTATATGATTATTGAATGAATGAATGAATTTTATATGTTAATGAATGATTGCTATATGTTTCTTCATGCACAAAACCACAAATGTTTCTTTATGAATTTATTATTTTTCTAGTGTCTATGCATGAATATTAATGTGTTTCTTTCCACTAAGTTCTAGTAGATATATTGGGTACTCAAGAATTTAGAGTGATGTGGGGGGGAGGGCATAAGAGTTTCCACCTTCACGTGGTTGGCCTTGTTCAGTAGAGAATAAATTAGGATTCAGATAATATTGGAACTAACCTCCCTCGATCCAACATAGCAATAAAAAATTCAATGTTGACTTCGGTGCTACTCTGTCAAATAGAGGGAGGTTTGCTCCAAGATTAGACTAGTCCAATAAATTATTCTCGAAACCAAGAGGATCTCATCTAGGTATTGATGCACTCAAATATTTTTAATTATTATTTAGTCATAAAAATGTTTGTTAAATTTATTTATTTATTTTTTTAAATATTGCTTAAATTAGTAGAATAACCGTTGGAGGAGATCTCAAGATGTACTCACAAAGATAAATAAGTGGAAGTAGTGTACAAAGTGAAAGAAAATGATTGAATTGGGTGAAGGTTGCAACCACATGACTTGCAGGTATTGTATTGAGTTTTGGATATTTTTTTATTGCTTTTATTAAAAATATGTGGACTTTATTGTGTCTTCAATCTCAATTTATAAGTAGCCCCATCAAAATTGACCTAAATTTCTATAATGACTGAAGTGAGCCTTGGAAAGTTAGCAACCTTGGGACCTACAACACTTTATATACTTTAGTTCAAATTAGATTTATTACTACTATGTTTTTAGTTTTGTATAACAAATTATATATATATGAAGAATGTGAAAATAAATACAAATTAAAATATCAGAGACATAAACAATAGAGACATGGCGGAAAAGGCTTCTCTGCCTCAATGTATTTCTCTCACTCACAAAATAATGTTAATGATATAAATATAAATACATGAAGAGAATGTCTCCAGATAGTGAGTCTATATTGGACACAATCACTTTGGTTGAGTGAATATTTCAACCACTCACTAATCTAGGAGCATAACTAGCTGGAGAGAATATCTCAACCAACTAGACCTAAACAAACTCCCAACTTTGAGGAACTAACCCATTCTAGAAAAGTAGGAATAAATCCAAATTTTACAATTTTAATTACTTTGAATATTTTGGAATTATTATTGTTTCTATGAGAGTGCAAGGCTAAAATTACCCTCCTCAATCATAAGTCCAAAGTAAGAACCTGGAACCATCTCCAAGTGCTCATGGTGAAACTGCTAAGTTGATCCTAAATGAAAAAACTGCCTGAAAAACTGCCAAACGAGGATGCTGAAAAAACTCCAATATGAAGATAACATGAATGAGATGCAAGTTGGATACATCTTTGAAAGTTGCTTGACAACTCCATCAAGTTCCAAGATGCAATGCAAAAGGATCCATTTATCATTTGCTTTCAATAAACATCCTAATTTATTTTCCACTAACAAAATGTTGATAAGGCTCACTAGCGAATTTGTTGATGATGTCGAAAATTCCCACTGGATACTTTGATGATGATTCCCACTGGAATTTTTTTTGTCAAAACTGCCCATTGGCTTCTTTGTTGATGTGGACCGCCCACTGGATGTTTTTGATGTTGATTGCTCACTGACTGCTTTGTTGATGTTGTTAAAACTTTTAGTCTGACAACCATTGTCAATTCCATTATCATTTCCCCCCTTTGTCAAATGAAAGGAGAGACAATCATATTCATTTGATTACTGAACTCCCCCCCTTCAGGTGTAGGAGAATTTCACTGTTGTACTCCCTCGTTCATGTGCATGAGAGTACAATATTTATTTGACAATTGGCTACAATAAATGAGATTGAATTCCGTGGTAAAAATTATACAATCATTTGACTGTTGACGACCATTCCCAATGATCAATCCATGCATAATTGATCTTCAATATTGCTAGTTGGTTTTGTTTGCAATATTTCTTTGATGAGGGATTCTGATTTCCACAATTTTGACAAAGACGAAGATTAAAAAAATGATCTTCCATATGACCTGTTCTTTGACAATGTTTGCATTTGAGTTTTTCTTCAACTTTCTCATGGATTTATGATGTTACTTGATCAAGAAACCCTGCACTGATGAACTTGATTGGCTTTGAATAATCTGAGATATGCAAGTTGTTTTCATCTTTTTCATATCATAAAGCACATCGATTTTTGTTGTATTGCATTTCTTCCCATGGCTTGATGATTGGCTTGGAAGAATAAAGTTGAACTTGATCATGGAAAACTTTTACACTTGAATTTTTATGCCTGAGTGGCTTGAAATAATATTTATCTACATTTGTATTGTTGAATGGTTCAGAAAAATCACTCTTTTGTTGCAAATCATCTCGTTGTAGTTGTGACTCTAGTTGAAGAAACTCAATTGTCTCATGTGCCTGATGTAGATGCATTTTAATATCACCAAGAGTTGCTTTGCTGATTTTCACCATCTCTTCAACAATGGATATGATAAAATTGTTAATAAACTGTAATAACTTAATATTTTTCTCCATGTGAACTTGCTCGCTTGATGCTTTCTGTATTGTTTATTGAATTTCATGCTCACTTGAACTTGTGTTAATAATTGAATGCTTGAATTCACGCTTACTTGCTTTCACACTCGCTTGATTTTCTTCAGTTAATTTCACGCTCGATTGATGTCTTGAACTTGTTCACTTGCACTTAACACTTGTTTTTTTCTTCACGCTCACTTGATTTAACTTCTTTGCAAGGTAAGGGTGTAAAATACTATCGAAAATACACCCAATCTTTTACAATGAGATGAATCTGTTCAAAAATAAAGTACAATTTCAACTTTTTAACTTGCTTGATAAAAAATTATTGAGTGTCAGGTTCAACCGTGAATGAACCCTTACAATTCAACTTAGTTTGATTTGAATTTGATTACAAGTTAACTTAAAAAAAAATAAAATTATTTGTAAGTTACACAAAGACCAATTGTTGTTGATGTCATTGACTGTTGATGTGGATGAACTATTTATTAGCTTGATTATGTGTTGTAGTTGCTCAATTGTGTGTTCTTTTCTTGTTTGTGCTTGATTATCCTTAGTTACAGGTTCTTTGATTAATGTTCTTGCTTTCATTTACTTGCTTCTAACTTCAAGTGTGGGTTAGATGAAAGAATTGTAGTGTCAAAACTAGACACAAAACATGCACAATCATTCACGACACAAGGTGTACCTAAGATCCCCTTATTCAATTTTAGGTAGATCTAGGACACAATGACCAAAAAAAAAATAATATTTTTATTAAATACTGGAGTACATAATCTATCAAATTCACCCTTATAACTCCGTTGTTGACACTGTTTAAGCAATGATAATACAAAGCTCTATCTTCAAAGTTAACTTCGATTTATGCTTCACTTAACTTTCACATCAACCCTCACTTGAACTTTCTCACTTAACATTGTGACTTTTCAATTATAACTAGTGGACTCAATCTCTCTCGAAGTAAAACATTACTTTGGACTACAACTTTGACCTTTACTAAAGAGAAAATTTTCTCATCACTCCATATTACTAATTACTTAAAAAAGAAAGAAAGAAAGAAGTTTACACTTACCACTCCAAAATAAAAAATTATATCATATCAACTAATTGGAAAATGTGATCGTTAAAAGTAAATAGTAGAAGTCGATTTCAACATTTTATGAGGCAGTAAGAGTCCATCTGATAGAGAAAATAAATGTTCTTCCAGCCCCTGGGCGTTGTCGAGCAGTACCTCCAATGTTCCTTTTGGTGTATTAGTAACATCTCCTCAAGTGTCTCATTACCCACACATGTGTGGTCTATTAAATAATTTTATCTATGCATCTGGAAGAAAAAAGTATTGGAAACTTCTAGCATGTGTAGTAATGCAGTATAAAGCCAGTGCCAAATAAAAAAATAGACAGTAACAAAAGTTTCTTCTTTAATTTTATGGACTAGATCCAAGTGTAATGATTGACTGAAAATATCATCAATACTGTTAACAAAAAATGAACCCTTACAATTAGGCCACGCAAATTCGACGAAATTTTCCGTAGAAGCCTTGTTGCACAATTGTGTTGAACGAACAATCTCCCATCTATCCAGTCCTAGAGATGACGAGTTCGAAACCCGATTCTTGGAGAGTGCTGACGATCTTTGCATCGGTGGATAGCAGCAGAATGCTTTGCTTGTGCACTGTTTCTGTGGAGAGAAACACCTCATCAGAGAAGGCAGAACTAAACGTTAAATACTTCTGTACCAATCCCTATATTTAAAAATTCGGGCTATGGCACCATTATGAGATGCTCACAATTTCTCTCATGCTATCTATGGATAAATTTAAAACATCACAAAATATCTCCAAAATATGCTCAAACTTGCACCCCAGAGATGCATAATAGCTATGAATGTAAATGTAACATGGACTATGCATGGAGTCACGAAATTATATCAGAAGAGACTCACAATACCATCATCAACAACTACAATTTCTTTATTAACAATACATTTGACAACCAGACATGCAATGCAATAGTAAACGAAACTTTAATGTGGTCAAGTTATGATATTGATATGGAAATTTAACGCACAACTAATATCGGACTCTTAATTCTTCGATTGGCCCGTCATGAATCCTTCCGTGATCTTCATTTTTTGCGAGAGAAATCATTTGCACGCAGGTTGTGATTTGTTCACTTCCTTTGTGAAAAAAAAGAGTTGCACTCAAGAATTTGGAAATGCAGAGATGTAAAGCCACGATCAAAGTGGCAGCATGGAAATGCGTGATATATATAACTATTAAAATGAAATCTCCAACTTTTCAAGTCTTATATGCCTTTTCATTAAGTCAACATTTTCTTTCAGCACTTGCATCTCATTAGATGGTAGATTTACATCTTGGGCTTCAGGTCCAACATCGAGTGTTTCATCCTGTTAGAACCTAAAAAATGGCATGCATTGTTTAATAATTATTTTAAAATCAACAAGCTTTCTAATATTAGTTTCCGTGAAAGTAGTCGATATGTCTTGGTCGGGAGAAAAAGAGCGGATATCCTTATCATACTTTTCTTGGAGAGTATTCAGGCATTCTTCTTTCTGACCCTCATATTTTTCTACAACATAGAGTAATCCTATAGTTGGATTTGACTCTTCAAATGTTGTTGCAATATTTGTTTGACATTTCTTGGACTTCATTGAAGTAGATGTCTGCTTTTAAAGAATATTCCTCATGGAAACAATTATATCTTGCAAATATTTATTGGCTCGCTGAAGGGTAAGTTAGGGAGGGAGATCTGTAGTTGGCCATCTTGCTTTGACTATAAATCCATCCTTCTTCAAAAATTATTTCCCAACATGTTCAACATAATAAGGGCATATGGGAGTGGTTAACCTTGATTGGACATCCATGAATCTCCACAGTAAGTCTCTATTCATGCCCCTAAAGCGCAAGACAATTGTATTCATCTCAAGCTGCTCGAAGATCATAACAGCCTGTATTCAAATCCTCCCTAAACATCATTGAACTGTAGTTGTATTTAGTCAACTTGATTGCAATGTTTATTTCATTAGAAAATACCCTATCTAAAAAATTTGAAGGAGGGCCTTGCCTTAAGGACAATTTTGCAACCAAATTCTCCTCTATCCATGCAATCTCTTTTGTTAAATGGAGAATTGCAGCAGTTTGAATCTCATAAAAAAAATTGGCATTATCCATGTCATCTCTTGCATCGACCAAAGAAAATTGAGTGGCATTTGAAGATAAGTATTTTATTGCCTCATGTTATGTTTTGAAATTTCCCATAGAGTTTGACATTGTTTCTGAATTGATCATAAAGTGCACATTGCATCTAAATGAATGGGGCCATTTTCCTTGGGGAATATATTTGTGTGATTGTAAATAAAAAATGTGAGATGGTTCTAAATTAATTAATTTCCAAATACCTATAAATTAAAAGGATACCAATATTCAAACTCTTTCTTCATGTGTTTCAAGAGATCCGAGGGAATTTCTGATTGTGGAAAAGGTCCCTCAAAGAATATATAATCGTAAACCTCAATTTTCATCTAGTCTAGCTTGAATAGAGCAACATTCCTACCATAATGTCCCCATTTTTAAAAAACGTGGGAAATTGTGTGATAGGCCATATATATTGTAGAATATAATAATGAATCAAAGTCCACTTAACTTGTAGTGGTCGAAAAAGTTCTTATTATTGCGACAAGGGTTGATTGAAACACTCCTCTCCATGTGCATCTGAGTTCATTGTTAGATTGGAGAGGTCTTCTTGTCCTTCTTCATTTGAAAAAAATTAGGCTTGAAGCAAGTGGTTTGCTTCTCCCAGCAAGAGTCCTCAATATGGCCTTTATTTCCATAGAATGACCATGCCTCTACACTATGGAAACTAGCAAGGAAATTATTTTTGATGAAGTCTTCTTGGTATTTTTATTCTTATTTCCCTGGATAATATTCTTGCTACTTTCTTTAAGTGTAAGTGTATGATTAATTGATGGGATCTTCTTATCACTTCCCTCCTTCAATATTCCACCTTCACTTAGTGAGAATCTTCCTCTTGATGAGAAAGCTAACTCCAACATGTCTTTGGCCTTCATGAAAGTTTTCTTGGTTTTCATGGTCATGAGAATTTCCATTTTTCCATCAAATATTATGCTTTAATGTTTGACCCACAGTATGGATACAATGGGGTTAAAGATGCATTATCTTATTTTTCATAGCCTATCCACCTTAATAGTTTGGAACCAATGCATTTAGTATGCTTTTCAAAATCACTCATATGCTCTTGAGAGGAATCCATGAAAGGTGATATTACCAAAGTGTTTTAGGTTATGGTATTCACTTAGATAATTGCAATGGATGGTATTGGTGGCCTTGTTTCTTGGTGTTCTTGGATAACTACTTGTACCTTTGCCAAGACCCTCTCCTTCTCTACTAGCTCTTGTAGCAATTGTGTCTTAATTTCAATAATACTATATTATTGCTAGTTATGGAACTAAATGGCCTTCTCTCCCAAGTGTACAAGATTTATTCTATTATTTTACTAATACACCATGACCATGGTGAATGAGTCTTGAAACTTCTCAATTTTCTTCTTGAGAAATGGAACCAATTTAGTATAGGTATCGAGGTTTTTCTCCTACTCTTCCATACTATTGGTGAACATATATACCTACTCCTTCAAGTGTTCACTCTCTTCTTGAAGATGAGCATTTTTTGGCCTTAAATATTCCAAATTTTATTTTCATAACTTCCCTTCTTGAGTTATGAAATGTTATCTTCAAAGTTTTGGCAGCATTATGGTTAAGGATGTAACTGCTTAGATACTTTTTGAATTGTAAATGAGGGGCTTATATATCAATAGCTTCACCAACATGGATACTTTGTAGAATTTCAATTCTTGACTATATCTCAGCTTTATTATTATGATTTAATGAGTTCTTTGTCTTATGGATGCTACTAAAAATTTATGCTTCTCCCTATGTAAGTATTTTTACTTCTAAAGGATGAAAAGCTTATTCTCTGTTTCTTCTCCTAATATTAAGGTATTCTAGTAGTTGTAACAAATGTGGTTTATCTATGAATTGATAGATGAAAGGCTTATTCGGTTAGGTGAAACCTACACAAACCAACAAATAGATTTTCCAAAAACTACACCTTCCTATTTCCTTGGTCTTTTGAAATCAATTATGAGTTGGAAAAAAATGACGGAGGATTTAATCTTGTTAGGGTATGTGATGTGCTTTTTGGAATTGGACAAGGTTGAAATATCATAGCCAAACTATGCTAAAGTAAATGTTTCACTTCAAGTAGTTAGAATTATGTTGTGACAAGAATAAAACTCAATCATGAAAACTCAAAGTAGAGCTTACATTTTCAAAATATTATCAAGTATAGCTTCTATATTATTCTCTTGCAGAATATCAATGGTGCCCACACAAAGCAATCAAAATATTCAAATAATAATTTTGGTTCATATATGAAAGTGATATCTAGCTTCTATAAATACTCGAAAAATCCTTTCTAGATCATAATAATTCTTGTCCAATGAAATAGATTCAACATATTCCTGTAATGATCAATCTAGTCATAAGGTTTTGTTTCCATTGTTTCCAATTCCTCATAGAGCACAAACAAAAAATCCACCAATTTTTGGTCCAATGCTATCTCCAAACAAAGTTTGAGCTCAATTTATCTCATCAAGCTTAACCCTCACTTTTGGAAAATAGTTACTCACAAATGAAGTGGAAGAGGTTTGGCATTAAATATATAACCATAGTCTCAAAACTTTCAAGGAGATAATTATTTGGGTGTTCTTCCATCTAACCATGAACAATTTTAATCACTTGAGAAGAGAGAGGAAAGGTGGCCTAGATAAATGTGGCACGTAATATCATTGTACAATTTGTGGATAAACAAGAAAATGTCTAGATAAGTGAAATTTCTCAGGTATATAGGTAAGTCACCAAACCACCAATGAGAATGCTCAAAAAGTAATGGAAATTTCCAAACAGGAAAAAAGTGAATCAATTATGGAATAGGAAACTGAGAGAGCCTATATGATCATTATACAATCACTACAACTTATGGAAGTGCCTTGATCTGTGATTGAAGACTCTATGGTGTCCAGGAAGGTGGAAAAAAATCTATGAGAGGAAGAAAACACCTAGGTAAGAAATTAAGTTGACTTAAATAAAATAATTGACTAGCAATGTAAGATAAAATTGGTGAGAGAGATGTAAATCCCAGGGGTGAGAAATTGGTACAACAAGTGTATAATTAAATTGAGTGAGGTTTTACTCAAGGAATGAGCAAGCATCCCAAGGATTTGGAACCTAATTTAAGGAAAAGAGTCACAATATGAGGAGGGAGAAATTAACTCATCATCCAGAATCCATATTGATTTAGAAACTCCCTCTACAAAACTAGAATATGAGTCAAATGTTTAGATTTTTGTATATACATTTATTGAGTTTTGCTTCTTTCAATGTGTGTTTCACCATGGCTTATTGAGATAGTGATTCTATAAACATTACCAGATAAGTTCGTTGTGCCTTATGTGAAATATTTGTGTGTAGTTGTTATGTTTAGTGCAATAAATACATTAGAGGACCAAGAGCTCAAAGAAATCATTAAATCTTTCAGGTCTATATGATTATTATCCTGTTTTGATTCTGAATTTAATATCTTATTATGGATACTGTTTAATTATATGAAGGGATTGAATGAATAAATATTTATTTCTATAATTTTCTTTCATATTCCTTTTATTTTTTTCTAACATTCTAATCAAGTTCATTGAGTGAATACCCTATGGGATGTCCCTCAATCTTCATGCTTATTGAGGTATCTCTCATCATTTAATGCTTATCGTGTGTAAAATAAATACTACACCACATTGTAATACACCCTTAAAACCTTTCTTTGCCACACATCAAACTTTTATTAAGGGTATCATTTTATATCCCATAAAATATTTGGATTTGTACCTCTACATGATGGAAAAAATTTTCTCATGTGACAATAATTCTTGAATTCAACAAAAAATTGGTTCTTGCAGTATATCACAAGAGAAAATACTTTTCATTGTGACATGCAAATTTCTTTGGGGTTTACCACCACATACCCTTACTACATTCTACATATTTTTTCTTTTTCAATTATTTTTTTGATGTGATGTATTGCGTCCCAAATATTTTGGTTATGATACACTACTTCCACATTTTTTATGTTGTGTGAGAAGTCTCCCCATATCATAGGTTGTAAATATTTCAAAAGTGTGGTATTTAAAATATTTCCAAATCTTCACCCCTCCATTCGTACCCTTGATAGAATTGGGCACATCCCCAAGCTTTTTTAACACTACACCATTTTGCTAATCAATATTTTTGGGTCATGATGTTTTGAAAAAGGGATATATTTCCCTTGCAACAAGGTTCCTCCTACCACTTGGTTGTATCGTGTTATTTTGTTTTTATTTTGCATGATAGTGGAGTTTTATATGGATCCCAAAGGACCTTAATAGTTCCATTGGGTTATAAGTGGATTCAAATGTTTAAATTGTTGTATATACATTTATTTCGTTTTTTTTGTATATATATATTATTTAAAAATACTCAAGCTTGCCGGTCTTTTGATGCCGACATTTGACAGACTTATGATGACGATGTTTGAAGTCATCAGTAGACTGAATCCTACACTTATCGGTATTACGATGACCGATAAGATCCAACCATCAAATAGAAGTGTGGCGGGTATAAAAAGTTCATCGAAGGATGTATGGTTTCGTTGGTAGAAGTCTCCCTATCGTTGGTATTACGACGATCGGTAACAACTAGCCTTATTTCCCAGTCCATCGGCCCATAAATGCGTCGAGACAGGAAATGCCCACCGTCAGATTAAAGCGGCACATCATCATACGGTGAGCATTTCCTGCCTCGACGCATTTATGGGCCGATGGATTGGGAAATAAGGCTCGCCGATCGGTAACATCTAATTTTTGAATGGAAAGTGTGGAGGGTATGGAATCAAACGATGTCTGATGTTGCGGTAAAAAAACTCTCCCTCTCGTTGGTATTTCGATGACTATTAATGTAAAGAAAGAAAGAAAGATTTTTTTTTTAATGTCCATGAGGCTAAAAATAGCCTATGGGACAGATTTCTTCTCTATCTGGCTCTTGTATTCGGCCCTTTTCCTCTGAATTTTTACAATAACTGCTCCCAGCTTATCGACAAACTCTTCACTGAATAGATTATCCTAAGAACTAGCTGCCAGAATATCTACATATTTTTCCCTGTTGTCTTTGAAGGCCTCGCATTCTAAAATAAAATGTTTTTCTGTTTCCACTTTTCCGGAAGAGCAAAAGATATGTACTCTTTCCTCCCACATTTTTTTTGGCCTTTTCCAGTGCCCTGTTTCACAATGGAGTTGATGAGAATTAGTCCTTAATTGAGCAATAAGAATTTTAGATCTCCAAGAAATATTAGCCGCTATGTACGCCTTTTGTTGATGGTTATGCGTGGGGTTAAACTCTTCAATGTAGTACTTCTTCTTTCTCCCTAGCTCTTTCTCCCAAGTATGTTTATGGAACTTATCCATAACAAAAGTTTTTATCTCTTTACTATTTGTAGGACACATGCTCAAGAAAATACCCCATTTACTAAACCATTTGTTATTTTTACGCATCCAAGTCTTCTTTCTTTTGCACAATCTGTCACTAAACACAACCTTAGGCCATCTACCCTCTTCCATTTGCTCAATTTTTTTCAGATACCTTATGACCCGCACCATAGCAATTGCTTCAATAGGAGCAACCCCTGTTTCACTTAACAGGATAGCATAAGGGACTGCACTTTTAATTTTGAAGTTGTTTGTAATCAAACGCTTCTGAATTTTCTCAATTTGTTTCCATTGCATCTCGATTGTGCTGCTGGCCCATAGTTCACAACCGTAGAGAATCACTGGAATCACTAGAAGCCCAAAAAGAGTTAGAGTGGTTTTGCAGTCCCACAACTCTGCCTCTCTACACCTGTTTTGAAGAGCATAAAATGCTTTCCAACCCCCTAAAGTTATTTTCTTTCTACAACCATCCCAACTTAAATTTCTGTTGAAGTCAATTCCGAGGTATTTGTAGTCTGCAACTTCTTCCAGAACACTGCCTTCAAAATAGAACTTATGTTGGTTATGCTTTCTTTTTTTAGAGAAAACCACTACTTTCTTTTTGCTAATATTGACTTGCATCCCAACCCTTCTATAAATGCTGAAAGGAAAGCATTGGTGGCTATGGAAAGTTCGTTGAAGTTTTTATGAGGTCGTTAGTTAACTGACACAAAATTTCATTGGTCTTTTGACACCAAAAAACTGTCTTTCTGACGGACTTGTGAGAACATGCAATGAAGAATATTGACGTTATAACTCCAATGAGCGTTTGTGTTAGGAAACATATTTTATCTTCGATGATACATGTCCATAATTATTGTCGTAATTTTGAATATCGTAATTTTTTTTGAAAATATGACTATACCGAAAACTAGGTTAAGTGAGACCAACTTTTATCGTTATATGGACGAAACATCGCCGCAATAAATACAAATGGCTTTCAAAAATTTTCTCAAATTTTACTAACTTGTCCCAAAATTTCTACCCAACAACATCTTTAATGTATACACTATGTTATGTAATCTTAAGGGAAATTTTTTATGTCTAATTACAAGGAAAACCTTTCTTTAGAGATAGATTATCTCTAATGACAATCTCCCTTCTCCTGGGACATTCCCTTATCGGCCCAAGCTTTTAAAATTATTTAAGAAAACTTTTGTATATCGACAAATCCACTTTATACAGATTTGAAAAAAATTCATTAGGGATATCGGCCACATGGTTCTTTCACCATGAAAAAAGCTTTCTTCCTTGCAACAAATCACACTCACACTCTGAATCATGAAGTACGGTAAGAAGCTTTGGACCTAGATGACTTATTTTCTCTAGCTTCTTCTTTATATAAAAACATTAACTAGGGATAAGCTTCTCTTTAGGGGTTATGTTTGTCCCTCAATCTATTTCTTATGCCGAACCAATAAATAAAACTGTGAATTCCTAGGATATTTGGAACCAGTTCTTCAATCTCTTTAGACAACAATTTTAACCGAATACTTGCCCGTATACGTGAACATTAATTTTCCTCTTTCCCCATTCTACAATCCCATTTTCAATAGATCTTGGATTCTTGCACTTGGCTTTGTCCTTTATATTCTATGGAAAGAACGAAATCAATATATTTCGAAACTCTTAGGACTCCATCATCTCTCTTTGGAACACTATCCTATGTAATCTCAAAGAAATTGTCCTTATCTCCAATTGATAAATTTCAGGCAAGAAAGTCCAAGACTTTGAAGTTCCTATTCTAGATGATCTCAATATACCCTCTTCCCCAGCCCAACTCCCATCTCCCACTTTGTCATCAACTCCCTCCTCCCCATCACGCTAGTTTTCCCCTCCTCTTAATTTTATCAAACTAAACTTTGATGGTTCCTCCAAGGGAAACCTTCTTCCTGCAGGCTATGAGGGATTCTTTCAATTAAAAATAGGAGACATTTTTCATCTGCATTTTGGTTTTAAATTAGCCACAATAGTAATAATGCATAGGAGCTCAAAGCTCTTGAAATGGAGTTAAGAATTTACTCCACCCTTAATTTCTCTCACCTAATCCTCAAAGTTGACTCTCATATTGTTATTTCCATGATTACTAAGCTCATATATGGATCCTCATCTCTTGAAATATCCTAAATATAGAGACTTAAAATCTCCCTGAATCTCATCAAATAACTCCTTCCTCAAATCTCTATTAACATTCCCTCACATGGGCCACACATCAATTAATCAATTCAAAAATTGATTAGCCAATGAAGGTTGTGCTACAATATCTATGTTAAACCATTATTATTGGTATTCCTCCCCCCTTCCTTACTAAAATGAGAACATCAGGAAATATCAACTCAATATATTAGTACCCAATTGCAGGTGGCATGTAACAAAATAAATGAACATTGGATATAGTTATGGTTTCCTCTACTTCCACACTCAGTTTAATTTTCTTGGTAGCATAAAATATGTAGATCAACATGGCTACTATTTTTGTCTCTTGGTGCTGATCTCCCCTTGAGTGGGGAAACAAATGGTTTTGGTCTTTGTTTTTTATGGAATCTCCTTTAATTTTGCATGTTTTTTACTATCTACTTTATTGCCTATGGTCCATTTTCCAAGGTGACAGACCAAAGACAATAATTTTTCTAAACTAATGTAAAAAATTTCTATTACAATAAAAAGACAACTTACAAAAAACAAAGCACTTGATATGGAATTTTATAAAAGTGTGATTTGCCATCCTTCACATGCTATTATAGACTCCTGTTTATTAAAACAACATATTCTCACTTCCCAAATAATGTTTTGATTTTGAAGTGACCAATTTTACATATTTTTATTTTAATGTTTTTTAGGATAAGTAATTACTAATATGATGTATATTATAGATTCACTTTTTCTTTTGATTTGTCATTTACTTTCTCCATTTGTATATTCAACCTAGTGGTTATTTACTTTCTTAGATTCTATATTTAGCGGGGACTAGTCACTTTGTAACATATTCACTTGTTAAAAATATCATCATATTGTTTCTTATACTTAAAGAAAAACATTTCAATTTCGATTAGATACTATACTTCGTAGAAAATTATGGTGTAAGAAATGTACCTCCTAAAATCACAACTTCCCCTTAGTGGTATTGCTTAAGTAGGTGCCTTTAAGTTTTTAGGTGATGTAGAGAAATAAAAAAATATATTAAAGTTTGAAAAATACCAAATTAGGTCAATGGGTCGAAAAAGTACACCAAATGGTGATGAACGTGCAAGCATGACTAAGGCATCTCTTAAAAAGAAAATCTAAATATAAACTACATAAAGGATTAATAGAAAAATAACAAAACAAATAAAGAATGCTTTTCAAGTGAGAATATAACTCTTAATCAAAGTTAAAATTTTAAGATATTCAAGGGAGAATACCAACATATCATAAGAAATAACCCACTCCATACACATTTCTTGGAATATTTAAGATACCATGCTCTTTATAAACCACTGCAATCACTAGAGTATCATGGGCATCTCACACACCAACTTCTTGCATATGTGGACTGCTTCAATCACTAAATACTCTTGGGCATTGTTACTACCTTAGTGAAAAGCCTCACTAAGCACTCTAGATTGAAAGAAAATGTGGGATTAGCTACCATTGTTACCTCACTAACTACTCCCCCATTGTTTTGTGGTTACATGTAATCCCCATAAGGGAGGCTTCTCCAATAGATCTCAAGGATAAGATAACCCAAGTGCTCAATGATGAATAGTCCCATTGTTGCTCTTAATCTACATTTCTTATGGGCTTCACACTAAAGTGCTATATTTTGCAGTAATAGGTATCACACTCACTCAACATATCAAACAACTCCCTTCCAGAGGAAGAAATCCACTCCATACACGGATCCTAGAATATTTTTGATAAAATACTCCAATACTATGTCAAAATTTTCAATTTATCATAGGAAAACCAACAAACTAAAACCCCTAAAAGTTAGAAACTTGAAGAACTCTCAAAATCAGTGTGGGTATGCTAAATCTATAAACACAAAGCTAGCTGAAATTTTTAATAATGAGTATAATAAGACATTATCCAAATCACATTTATTTTCCTTACGCACTATAAAATAAAATTTTACAAATTCTCATTTTGTATGTCCTAAGGGAGACCCTCCATACTTGTATAGAGAAATAAGATAGGGTTTACAATGCTTAAGAGCTTAGAATTAATATATTAGAATGGAAATCCCAACCTAGATCCATGAATGTGTTAGGTTGCTAATAATTTTAAATTTAACTATAAAATGCCAAAGCGTCCAAACCACCCCAATTCTATCTTTGACATCACTACTCCATTATAAAATTGGACATTTAATTAAGAAAAATCCCTAAAAATTGAAAAGCAAACTCAAAATAGAGAAGCAAATTCTATATTTAAACTAGATTTAATTTAATGATTTTAGACAATAGCCTTGTCTAGAAAGGATTGAGGTTAGTACACGCATGCGCCCTTTAAATCCACTATTTCTCCACCATTATACAACCACTATCACACCCTCACTTCTCTACCGAGTGTACACCAACGTTTTGAATATTTTGTAGAGCATGTCCTTGATGATTTTATTATTTTTCTACTTAATCATCACGTTGTACCACAACACTATCATCATTGTTATGCCTCCTCCCCTCATATCATGGTTGTATGGATCTACTAAAACTAAACTCTACCAAATGGCATGTTTTTGGAAAAAAAATATTTCTTCTTGACACACATATTTAGAAATGGGAAAAACTTGGTCAAATATTTTTTGATAGTCAAGAGAGGAGTGAATCTCATAGATGAAGCTTAACCTAAGCCCAACACTAATATGACCATCCTAGATAGAGTGCAGACTATGATTTCAAATAATCTCATTATCAATATTGGTTTTTAATCCCCCTGTGCCTAGTGTTGAGACTGTGGAAGTAAGGTATATTTGAAGCATTCAAAAAATTCAAGCCCATTGGAGGCTACATATGGGTATAATATAGGAAAATCCTTAATGGAAATATGAATAAAATATGGCATATCAACTCCAAGTATAAGACCTAACCCTTCTTACTACAAACCCTATGCAAACTAACTTTATAATTCGAATACGCTTTATGTTTTGTCATTAGTCAAAGATGGTCTTCGTAGTGGTCATCAATAATTATTTATAGTATCTTATTCCAATTTTGGCTCATAACGTATATGTTATTTCCACATAATTTAGACATACATGTAGCGAAGAAAATGAATAAATATAATCCAAGGACTTTAACTCTTTAAAAGATATGAAAATTCAAAGGCTGATAGAATATATGGTATAAATTTAATCATAATTAATTTGTGAGGGCCTTGAAAATATTAAATCAAAATCCATTAGGAAAAAAAAACCAATCTTGGTGAGCCTCTGGTGTTGCATTAAATAATCAAGATTATTTTGAAATAATCACTACATTGGTTGCATTAGGACTAATTTGGATTAATTTGATGATCCAAATTTATGAAGGAACAAAATGAAATAAAAATTTAAACAAAAACATAGAGATACAACAACAAGAATTTTAATTAACAAATAACAAATGTTGAAAAATATTTACAGGCAGAAAGGAAACAAACTAGCTTGGGCAACGGTAGCTTATGTTTGAGAAGAGATGTGATGGATACATGCCTTCTGAACTTAGTTACAATGAGTATCTTTTGTATTTTTATCATGAAGAAATAATGTCAAACCATAAAAATCTAAAAACCTAACCCTAGGAGATGAAGCACCAAAATCTTGTGGGCCCCATTGGGGTTAGTTGGAACATAAACTTCTTGGAGTCATAACTTTGGAATACGATCTATGTTTGGTATGCACAATAGCCCGTTCGAAAGGTGTATCCAAGAAAAATAACTTTCGACTGAAAACATATACCATAGACTACACATTTTCACGTATTCCCAAAAAACACGATTTAGGGCCTCAAAATGGCTACAGTAGTTCAAGACTCGAAAAACTGCCAAAAATAGGAAATTGTCAAAATGGGAAACAAACTAGCTCGGGCAATAGTAGCTTATCTCTGAGAAGAGATGTGATGGATACATGCCTTCTGAACTTAGTTACAATGAGTATCTTTTGCATTTTTATCATGAAGAAATAATTTAAAACCATAAAAATATAAAAACCTAACCCTAGGAGATGAAGCACCAAAAGCTTGTGGGCCCCATTGGGGTTAGTTGGAACATAAACTTCTCAGGGTCATAACTTTGGAATATGATCTATGTTTGGTATGCACAATAGCTCGTTCGAAAGGTGTATCCAAGGAAAATAAATTTCGACTGAAAACGTATACCATAGACTACACATTTTCACGTATTCCCAAAAAACACCATTTAGGGCCTCAAAATGGCTACAGTAGTTCAAGACTCGAAAAACTGCCAAAAATAGGAAATTGTCGAAACAGGAAACTAAAAGGAAACAATGTTAGGGTTCCAAGTGTAATAAGAGGGTGGCCACCAATATCCATTTGGATTAGTCCTTCCCCCTTAGGAAGCAATGATACCCATTCCTTTGAGTGCCTCCATGAGATGGGGAAACTTCTGCTAAATTTGGTCCCTGGTGAGCCACTTACCTTGGTGGAGGAGATGACTAGAATTGACAACCAAATATAGATGGATCCTCTATTGGCGAGTGTTTTTAACCTATATGTCCATGATCCAATCAGTTGTGGCTTGTTCAATGCAATCTGGACAAATCTCTATTGGTGTTAGCTACTCAACAATGTCTGATGTGTCCAACAATGGTTGGAAGTATGGTCGAAGGTAGTCCACATTGAATACAGGGTGCAGGATAAGGAATGGAGGGATACTTATATAGAAAGAATTGTTACCCACAACCTTAGTGATGGTGTAAGTCCTGTATCAAAGTGGTTGAATCTTCCGATGGGATATGGTAAGTCACTCCTTCTGTAGATGCAGCCACACCTTGTCACATACTTGAAACTTATGTGGCGCACGATGCTAATCATGAAATTGTTTATACTTGGAATTGATTGTATATAGGATGTATATAGGATATCATAAACCTGTTGGCATATATTATGGATGCATTCAATAGAACTAGTGTCTTTATCAACTTCAAAATATAGTACATGTGCAGATTCCACTTGTGTACTCGCAAGAGGCATGACAACATCAATCAGGAACAACGATTGAAATCCCAGGCCCACTTGAAAAGGGTTGTGGCTAGTCGAGCTATGGAGAGTTCGATTATATTTGTGTTTCACATAGGGAATACTCTCATCCCATGTCCGTGGATGCTTGGAGTTGTACATGCATAGTATGTGCACTATCATCTTGTTGACGACCTCTGTTTGGCCATCAGTCTGGGGGTGGAATGTCGTCGACTTGGTAAGCTTGGTGTCCAACAATGACCAGAGGCTTGACCAAAATTTTCTTAGGAACTTGCTATACCAATCTGATATAGTGGTCTGCAGGATCCCAAAATTCACCCACACTCGTTCGAAGAAGAGTTTGCAAATGTCTTTTTCCATGATGTTCTTCTTGCAAGCAACCAATATATCCATCTTAGAAAATTTATCAATGACCAAAAATACAAAATCATTACCTTGCTTTGTAGAAGGAAGGCTTGACATATAATCCATAGAGATAGATTCCCATGGTTGGCTAGGGGTAGGAAAAGGAGTGTACAAGCCTTGCTTGTAAATGGTTGGCTTGGCGATGACACAAGCAGTGCATGATATGATATATTTTCCAACATCCTATCGGAGTTTTGGCTAATAGAAATACTTTTACAGTACTGTGACTATTTTTTAGAGACAAAAATGTCTTATGACCCGATTGTAATGCGCTTCCAAAATCAACTTGGCATGCTCACATGAAGGAACACAAAGGCTCCCTAGGTAGCATAATTTGGAGGTGTAAGTTTGGTAAGTTTACTTGTCATCAATCAATATTTTGTATGCGGTGGCGAATTCTAGATCATTTTTGTATAGTTGCGGCCATCCAAAGTATCGTGCCCACATGAGTTGAGAACAGTGGAAATTGCCACAACCGGGGGTCGACTAAAGAAAAATGTAATGTTATTGGTGTTGCCTTCTTGTATTTAATGTTCAAATGAAATTTTTGCAGATATTTGGACCATTTTTTATGGTGACCATTCAATGACTTCCCTTGTGTCTGTATAAACTGAAGAGGTCAGTGATCTGTGTGGATGATCATCTCCATCCCAGAATGTAATGTTTCCACTTCTTGAAAGCCTCCATGATGGAATACATATCCTTATCACAGGCGGGGTATTTCCGAATCGTATCAAAGAGCGGTTCATTATGATAGGCCACTAGATGCCCTTGTTGGGTGAGAAGTACATTAATATCATAGTCAGAGGCATCCGCCTCAATTTAAAATGGTTGTTACATGTATGGAAATGTGAGTATTGGTGTAGATAAAAGGTGATGTTTCAACTCAAAAAATTCATTTTATTGGGACTCATATGAGAAAAATTTGATTTCGGTCCACCCTTAGTAACTTTACTCAAAGACCAAGTCATATGAGAGAATCCCAACATGAACCTTTGATAGAAATTGGCAAGGCCCAAAAAGTTGTGAAGCTTTGTTAGAGTTTTCAGGGCTGGCTAATCCAAAATGACTTGGATCTTATATGGATCCACATGCATCATTTTCTCATCAACGATGTAGCCTAGATATTGGACCTGGTTCATGCCAAAGGAGCATTTCTCCAAGTTGGCACATAGTTTGTGGTTGTCGCAGGGTTTAAAGGACTTGCAAAATATGTCGCAAGTGCTCTTCCAAACTCTTGTTGAAGATGAATATGACGTCCAGGTATACAACCATGAAAAATTTGGTGAAAGGCCGCAAGATTTCATCTATCATCCTCATAAAATTTGCAGGGGAATTTTTCAACCCTAAGGGTATGACCAACCACTCAAAAATGCTCTCCTTGGATTTGAAGGCAATTTTCCATACATCTGTGGGTTTTATTGGAACTTGGTGATAGCCAAACTTCAAATCAATATTGTTGAAGTAATTGAACCCCTTGATATGGTCAAGAAGTTCATAAATCCGTTGAATTGGATACTTATTCCTCATAGTTATTTTATTCATTGCCCAATAATCAATGCAGAGTCTCTAGGTCCCATACTTCTTTTGTACAAGTACAATTGGGCTCCCACAAGGTGAGGAACTTGGTTGTATGTGCCATTTTTGTAGCAAATCCTGGATTGTCCGCTTGATTTCCTCGTTTCCTATAAGAGAGTGGCGATATATTGGCCCAATGGGTACAGGTGCTCTAGGAGTTAGATTGATCGAATTAATGAACTGATAATGCAAATGTACCCTTGTGGGTGAGGAGAAGATGTCCCTGTACACTTCCATGAAATTATCAATTGATTCTACTGTGTGGATGAACCATTTTTAGGGGCCATGGATGTTGCAATGATCTTTCCTTTACTTTGAGAGTGAATTAGAAAGAACAAAAATTTCCCAGTCTGGGAAATGATCTTACTACATTTCTTAGCAGAGATCAAAGAAATGGTTGTAGGTGGGGCTACCTCCGGTATCTTGTATAGTTTTCTACCCAAAGTAATAATAACAGTGTGAGGTTTGGACTCATACACATCATTATGCTTCCACAAGTATAGTTGGCCTAATAAAACATCACAAAATTCAAGAGGAGAAACATCACATAGTACCTCATTCATGAAGGGATTGATGTTATAGGGAAGGCGAAATTGCTGGCTGATGTAGAGATCTCGTCCTTGGTGGAGCCAAACGATGGTGCATGGATGTAGGTGTGGTGTGGTCAACATGAATAATTGCTTAATGACCTCTATTGAGATGATTTTATTTTGGCTCCCATTGTCGATAATGAATTGTAGCGGAGAACCCTTCACCCACATCTGTGAGTGGAAGAGACGCCCCCCCTCCTATGGATATTCAGGCTCAATCTTTTGGACCTTGGTTGTGGAAATAGTGGCAATGGGTTAGACATCAATAATATGCTTTCCCTTATCGTTCCCCTTGTTAGATTCTGGCTTAGAGTCAGAACAAGCATCTAGATTTGAAGCTTTTAGCTTGACCATCGGTGACTACTTGGCACAACACTCATCTGTATTGTGGGTGGGGCTCTTGTGGAGCTCACACCACTTTCTTGTGTCCTTCTTTGTCTTCGTGGTGTTCTTATTTTCTTATAGATTCGATGGGTTGTCCTGCATCACTCCACCTTGGCTCTGTCCCTTTTTCTGTGGTTTGGAGGTGCCTTTTCCCTGCTTCAGATTCGCAAATCCAAATTCCTGATTCTTCTGTTGAAATTTCTGCTTTATCTTGACAACATATCGGTATGTAATTCCAAGCGAGGAGATGTCTAGGAACCCCATTAATGCATATATTTATTTGTGCAGAAATCCATGATACTTGAGTACCAGATGCCACTTAGAATCCTTGATACTCAATTTCATGCATAGGGTATGAAAAATACTCGTGAACTCTGGCACATGTTGGGCCATTATTTTCCGTAGTGTGGTCCATTTTATGTACTTATCTTCATAGCTCTTGATAGGGTAATATTATTCCTTGACGACATCTCGTAAATAATTCCAATATGTTGTAGTTGAAACTAGTGAGGTTTCCTCCTCATCCCTTTGCTCACAGTAATTTTCTCACCAATCCTTGTCATGGGGGGGTGACTTTGAGGAATGCAAAATCAATCCTTTCCCTATCCGAAAAATTATGTATTGAAAATTGTCTTTCCAACAGATTTAACCATTTATCTAGAGCATCTAAGTCTATCTAACCTTCAAATATAGTACTGTCAAAGTTAACTTCTACCTTAAAGGGGGCGGTTCCTTCGAAGTGTCTACTAGATGAATATGCTTCGCTCGATGATACCTACCAAAGGATCTGGGAAAAATTATTCATTATCTCTTTCCTTTGTCACTCAAGGGCCTCTTTGAGAAAAAAATTGAAAGGATCTTCTTCTCCCTCATCTTTATTTTATTCCTCCATGGGATGTTGTTGGGGTCAACAAGGCCAATATATTGCAAGGGTTCAACCAGTTCAAGTCCCAACTCCTTATACCCCGACCTCATTGATGACATGCACAAAAAAATAGATAAAGAGTAGAGCGACCTGATACCACTAGTCTGGATTTATGAAGGAACGAAATGAAATACAAATTTAATATATATATATATATATATATATATATATATATATATATATATATATATATATATATATATATATATATATATATATATATATATAGCAAAAAATAACTTCAATTAATAAATAGAAATTGTTGAAAACTGTTTACATGCAAAAAGGAAACAAACTAGCTCATGTGATGGTAGCTTATCTCTCAGAATAGATGTGATGGCTACATGCCTTCTGAATTGAGTTATAATGAGGCTCTCTAGATTTTTTATCATAAAGAAATAATGGAAAACCATAAACATAATAAAACCTAACCCTAGGAGATGAAGCACCAAAATCTTGTGGGCCTCGCTGGGGTTAGTTGGAACGTCAACCTCCCGGGGTTGTAACTTTGGCATATGATATTGGTTTGGTGCACATGATAGCTAGTTAGAAATACTTATCTGAGGAAAAAAAATTTAGACTTAAAATTACTAATGTTGGATGTAAATTTGCTCATTTCCCTAAAAAAATGCCGTTTAGGGCCTCAAAACGACTTCGAACGTTTAGGACCCGAAAAATTGCCAAAATAGGAAACTAAAAGGAAATAGTGTTGGGGGTCAAAGTGTAATAGGCGGGTGGCCACAAATATCCACCTGAATCATTTGATTAGTCTGAGATTATTTATCTATATTTTATATTAGCATGTGATTCGCTTCTAATAATAAAAAATATGAAGAGGATTTGGACCCCTTGAAACTAGGAAGCTTCAAGACTTAGTAGAAGAGACAAGTTAGGTCTCTATTTACATTTAATTCATTCAAATTATAAGAAAATTGAACTCATTAACAAGCAAAGAGGACAATTATCCTAGAAAATTGTATGCCACCTCCCAATTAATAATATATTTTGGAGCATTTTCGACCAAAATTATTAACAACACCAAAATTTTTGAACTCTTTTTTTGATATACTTCATACATCTATTTGATTCCAAGTTATTAATGTTTCTAGAACGAATAATCCATATTTATCCATTTTTTTGACAATTTAGATGTTGGGATGATAACATCACTTATCACTCAACTTATACATCTTGATCCCAATTCTTATACTTAGCCACTTTTTGATGGTCAAGATGTCAAGATCACCAAACTCCTATCAAAACATTTTCACGAATCTTGATTCCTAAACATATTGATTCTCGATTGCCACGACTATTGAATATCCTAAAAACGTGAATCCTAACTCATGATAATTCATTTATCCCAACTCATCATCATCCCAACTCTCGATCATCTTGTTGAGACTCTTGATAGCCTGACTTCCAATAAAGCATTGTTTTGGAGGTGAATTAAAGATTTATTATCATGACTTCATTTTCGTTGATTTCTATATTCGATTCAACATGGATTTCGATAAGGTAATCACATGGATGTTGCCTTAGGGAAACTATCATCATTAAAGCATCATTATGTGATACTGCAATAGGTAAATGATAGAGTTAGTAATATTCAACGTCACCTTCCCCATTAAGTAAACATTAAGAGTTTATTATTCGAAGTGCCTCAAGGATATCAAAGGAAAATATGGTGAGTAGAAGGAATTATCCAGACTTAAGTAGGAACACAACAAAATACAGGTATAAACATAAACACAGAGATGAAACATAAATAAATATTCATTTCATTAATATCAAATAATGGAAAGATGCTTACAAGAAGAATTAAAATAAAACAACTCAAACGATGGTAGCTTATCTCTAAGAAGATATGGGACGGCTACATGCCTCTGAACTCTGTTACAATGAGGCTCAAGTGCCTTTTTATTATTAAACAACAAAGGAAAACACTAAACAACCAAAACCCTAACCCCACGAGATGGAATTCCAAGAGTTTGTGGGCCCCATTAGGGTTAGTTGGGCAACCAACTTCTTAGGGTCGTAACTTGGTCATATGATCTCTGTTTGGCGCGTGCGATACCTCATTGGAAAGATCTCTCTGAGTATTACAAGATTCATTGTAGCTCCATCCACATGGCTACAAGCTTGCTTTGGACCTCAAAAAACACCATTTATGAGGTCAAAACAACTTCAGGAGTTCAGGACCTGAAAAACTACTAAAAATAGTAAATGCTACTATAATCAAGGAAACAAATGAAGCTGACTGGAGGTCTAGGTGGAACAGGTGGGTGGACACCAATATCCACTTGGATCAAGGAAAGATTTGTATTTTGGAGATAATATTATAACACACAAGAGAAATCCATGCTATCATTGGGTTTTTGCACACAAATGGTATTTATAATTTCTAGAAAAATGAGGTGTCAACCAAGCTCGGGTGAATGAAATAGTGTAAGTAGGTTGTATTATTGAAGTATGAAACTTCATGAACATTTTTTCATGGTGCAAAACGAAGTTTTATAAGAATAAAAGGGTGGTCTGCCATGAAAAAACAAACACAAACCATATGTGCTTAACACCAAGTATATTCAATACAATGTTATAACTACCCGCTCCACATAAGGATTTAAATTATTTTTGAAGAAAATGAATTCATGAAATCTCAAGGAGGATGTAGTGAAATTTTGAGAACTTTTATAAAGAACCTTTCTCCTTCCTTGATAAAAGTTGCTCAAATACAAGTAAATACATTAGCTAACCCATATAAAGTGTTTGCATGGTTGTTAGCAAGAATTTGGTTAAGACTCTATTGAACCTATACCCAAATATGTTCTTTAAGTTCTCCATCATTAAATAAAATAAGGAGTCATATTTTATAGGGCTAGTATTATTTCCAATGATATTTCCTATCAAATAGGGAATTTCAAGAGCACAAAAATATTCTCGATGTCTTCTTATCTAATTTATTCCTTGGTTTATGTAAATATGTTTAAATACCTACATGGCACTCAAAATGTAAACATATATGATCACTTTATTCAATTCTAGTATCTTGTGTTATGTAAGCCTAAGGCTCCCTTTCATTTATGTTAGGTTCAAAATTCTTACATTACGAAGTTCAAGAAATTGAATTTTGGTTATAATATAAAAAGGCTATCTGATGAGGCCCAAAATTTTCTCCAAAAAAAGGAGATTTTCAATGCCAAGAAAATATTTCTTATATTAGACTCTATGGTTTTTAAGGAATATTTATGCTCCCATATTATGTTTCTAACAAATTATTTCCATTGAAGTCTTCCAAAAATACAAATATTGGGCAAATTTTCTTAATCAAAGAAGAAAAAAACAATTAATCTCTAGTCCTTTAAAATTGTAGAATTTAGACTGAAATCTATTATTTATTTGGATGAAATTGCTTCACATTTTGATACTTTTAAAATGGAGCAACTTAATGCTTGCAAAGGATTCAACCTATTGTTGAAGCCTTGAATTGTCCTCAATTTTGACAATTTCCCCTTCTTTTCATCCAATCCATGCTTTTTTTTGGCATCTTTACATGTTATGAGATCATTTTGATCATCCTCAACTATAACATAAGGTATCAAATATTCATAACTCATAATCTAGGTTTTCTTTATGAAAATGATTGAAATATTGCTACGTCTACCGAATTGTGTAATTTTTGTAGCTAATGATAATTTTTGCAACTTAATCCATGGTTAGACAGGTTCCAAAGACTTTGAAGAAGAACAAAAGACATGGATAGATGCAAAATGTAGAAGACAAGGACACCGACCTATCATGCTTACTCAAATTATCATAAAGCCAAGGATTTGATCTATCAAAGTACAAGTCAACTGTAGAAATTATATGCACTAAGCATGCATATGTCCTAGATCCACCTGATCTCACACTATTTAACTTTATGCAAGATACTGAATCATTCCAGTTGTTAATCTTTTGCAGAAAATTAATTGCACACACATGTAAAGCATAAATAAAAGTAATTGCACATAACACAATTGTTTTTAACCAGGAAAGGCTGAAGCTGAAAACCCCAACTATATATTATGTATCATGGAATCATATGACAATCCTCATGCAAATCTTATCAAGCTCTCAGTACAGTACAATCGTCGTACACTAATCAGGAACAATCTTGCAAATCCATGCACCGATCTTTGCCTCCTGCTAGCCTGCCTCCACTGCGCAATCCCTGCTAAAGAATAGCTTTGAATGAATTCAAATTACCCTTACCTTGAATAAGCAATCCTCATTGGCAACTACAATGTGTGTGTGATGCAATCAATGCATCACTATAGTCACAACAGATAGTCCATCTTGCCCTTTCACCTATCTCTCCATTGGGTCTCCATTGAAACCTCCATGCACTGTAGTTAACTACTGTAATTTTCAGTTGATTAATGAGTTATTATTTTTGAATTAATTAACTAATTAATTCACTCCACTCTCACTAGTGTATCATTCAGTTAGACTAGATACAACTAGCTCAACTGAGTCTAACTGAGTTAAACTGAATACAATTCCATAACTACTTCTTCCAACTGTGTCTTAACTCTGCCACTTGAGTTCTAACTGAGTCCTCCATGAATTAGCTCCAGTAAACCCTTGGGAATTGCGTAATTCCCTCAGTCCACTGATGTGCCACATCTATGCACTGAAACAAAGTGCTCCAAGAGAATAAGTTGCTGTTTAGTGTCTGATTATTATTAAGAGCTAATAATAATCGACATGCATCTATTTTTAGATCAACGATCTATAAATAGAATTTGCCCAATATTCTAAAAATAGAATTTCATCTATTTTTCCAACTTGATCAACTATCCACAAATAACATCCTGCAACTTCTGAAATATGATGATCATGTCTAAAAATAGACTTGCACCAGAAATAGCCTGCGGGCCCACTTAGTGAAGGCGAATCTTTTCACTAAGCTCATAATCTTGTTGAATCTCAACAAGATAGGGATTATATTTCACCCCGATCCTGCCTCTATGGTATTCGAATTTTCTCCTCGTGAGTGCCTTCGTCAGAATATCTGCATCCTGATCCTCCGTAGTAATGTACTGAAGCAACATGATCTTCCGCTGCACACAATATCTGATATGATGATACCGGATATCAATATGCTTAGATCTATCATGAAACACAGGATTAACCAAGATTTTAATGCAACTCTGATTATCACAATGTATCACTGTGGGATCTAAATGTGAACCGAACAAACGAAACAGAATCTTCCTCATCCAGATAGCCTCACATGCAGCTTGACCTGCTGCCATGTATTCTGCTTCCGCTGAACTGAGTGCCACGAATCTTTGTTTCCTGCTGTACCAAGAAACTTCCATAGATCCGATATTGAAAATCCCTCCTGATGTGCTCTTTTTGTCTATTAGGCTTCCTTCCCAATCTGCATCCGTGAAGCCATGCAACTTCACCTCATCTGTCTGTTTGTACCATAAACCATACTCAGATGTGCCCCTGAGATATCTCAGGACATGCTTGCCTGCCTTCCAAAAGATCTTGGTAGGCTTAACCATCGCTTGTGAAAGCTGGTTCATCGCATAACATATGTCTGGTCTTGTATTGACTAAATACATGAGCGAACCCACCAACTGTCGATAAACAGTGGCATCCACCACCTCTGCCGATGTAGCATCCTCTTTATTCCAATTTCCTGGAAGAGGAGTGTCGATAGGCTTGCAGCCTTGCATGTGAAACTTCTCTAGTATCTCCTGGGCATACTTTCCTTGAGACACAAACAGTTCACCTTTTCGCTGCCATATTTCCAATCCAAGGAAATAATGAAGGAGGCCCAAATCCTTCATCTCAAACTCCTTCGCAAGATCTGCCTTGCATGAGTGTATCAATTGCTCATCACCTGTTAGTATTAAATCATCAACATAAAGTAAAATGATTAAAAGCTTACCCTCCACCACAATCTGGTACAGGTTTGCATCTGCCTCACTCTTGGTGAAGCCAAGTCCAATTAAATAGCCATCGATCCAAGTGTACCAAGCACGTGGTGCTTGTTTCAACCCATACAACGCTCTTTTGAGCATACACACATGCGACTCGCTACTGAAGATCTCAAATCCTTCAGGCTGCTCAATGTACACCTCTTCCTTAATGATCTGATTAAGGAACGCAGTCTTCATATGCATTTGATGAATGTGCCAACCCATCTGCACTAAGAGAGAAAGGATGGTCTATATGGAAGAATAATGTGTGGCAGGTGAAAAGGTTTATTCATAGTAAATCCCCTCAATCTATGATAAGCCTCGGACAACAAATCGTGCATTATACTTCTCGACACTCCCATCAGCAGCTTGATTTACCTTGTAGATCCATCTTGATCCTACAATTGATTTTCCCACCGGCCTTGGAATAATCTCGCAAGCACTGTTTCTGACAATGGAGTCATACTCCTCCACCATGGCATCTACCCATGTGGGCTCCTACACTGCTTCTTCAAAAGAATATGGCTCTGTCACGATACACTTGCTCATAAGATCAATGTATCTAGTAAATCGATAAGGTGACTGTCTCTGTCTGTGCTGTGATGTAGGGACTCCTACATTTTGTGCCGCATCAAGCTTCAATTTCTCAGCTTCTGTGGTACGCTTTTTGCCTTGTCCGATTTTTGGTTCTGCATGAGTGGAATCCTCCACTCCATGAATCTCCTCCTGTGGTTGATCCACATCTAGAGGCTCATCTTTGGGAACAAGAAGTTCCTCCTCCACATGCGAATGTAGTTCCCTCTCAAGCGACAACTTCATGGCTTTCACCTCATTGAATTTTATATCCCATCGCACAGCATTCATCCGACTGTCTGGAAAATACACATGATAGTTATGGGGTGTTTCTATGTACCCCACAAATATCCCAACTTCTGTAGTTGGCTCCAGCTTCTTCCTGGCGTCCTTTGTCACATGAATGTAAACAGGTGAGCCAAAAATCTTCAAGTGAGAAATATTAGGCTTCTTACCAGTAAAAGCTTCTTCGGGTGTACTCATGCCAAGTACTCTATGAGGACAACGGTTTTTCACATAAACCGCAGTGTTGCATGCTTCCGCCCACAAGTGCATCGGTAGGCCTTGGTCATGCAGCATCGCTCATGCAACACCCACGATCATTCTGTTATTTCTCTCCGCTACCCCATTTTGCCGTGGGTTATGAGGCGCTATGAGTTCTCTTCGAATTCCTTCTTTGCTATAGAAGTCTTTGAATTCTCCCTAGATGTATTCACCACCATTATTGCTCCGTACAACTTTCACTTGCTTCCTCGAATCCTTCTCCACCAATGCCTTGAACTCATAGAACTTTGAGAATGTTTCACTCTTCTTCTGCATGAAGAATATCCAACATCTATGAGAATAGTCATCAACAAATATAACATAATATCTATGTTTTGCTGTTGAAGAAACCGAGAAAGGTCCACACACGTCTATGTGAATTCTCTCTAGGATCACTGAAGCATGGTTCTCCTTCTCATGAAATGTGGTCTTCAAAGACTTACCCATAGTATATCCCTTGCACTGATTTGACTGCGCAAGAGTACCCTTGGGAAGTCCAGTAGAAATTTGCTGCAAAATCTTCAAAGCGCCATGGTGAAGATGGCCCAATCTCCTGTGCCATAATTCACCCTCATCTCGGCTCACCACTTCTTCTTCTTTGCCCACCATTTCCGTGCAGCCATCTACCTCCTACTTGTAGAGATTCTTAATTCTAACACCTATCTTCTTGGTTTGACCCGATGTTTTATGTCGAAGGAAGGCTTTTCCCTCATTGAAAACAACATCATAACCTTTGTCTTCCAGCATTGCGACCGAGACCAAGTTCTTCTTCAGACCTGGAACATGCATAAAATTCTTCAACAATAATGGATTACCGGAATCCCTCTCAAAGGTAATGGTCCCAATGCCAGTCGCACTGTACTGATCATCGTCGCCCATCTCTATATGCATCTAGAGGTCCTTCTCCTCCAAGTCACTAAACAACTCTTTGTCTCCCGTCATATGGAAAGACACACCACTATCAAGATACCACACCAATCCCATATAGCTTGAAACCAATCATGCGATCAAGGAAAAATCAAGTTCAAATTGTGAGGCTAAGGCCTCTCCAGCTGCAGATCCAACAGCCTTATTGTTCTTCTTCTTCTGTGGACAGTTAGTGGCGAAATTTCCATGTTCGTGACAATGAAAACACTTCACTTTGGACAAATCCTACTTCTTGCCTTTAGCATCGGATTTTGAAGGATATTTCTTCCCCTTCCTTTTCCTTGATTTGGAAGCCAAAGTGAAATTCTCTTAATCTTCATTCTTCGATGAAGATCCATCCTTGTTACCCCGCCTTATCTCCTCCTGCACAAGATCTGACCAAAGTCGCTCCCATCCCGACTTTCTCCCATCCATTAACAGAGTCTTCGTAGCTGTGCCAAATATTAGGAAGCCCAAGGAGAGCCAAGCTCACCAAGTATTCATCATCAACAGTAACCCCCACACTTCCCAGTTCATCCTTGCAGTGGACAAAGTTCGTGAGGTATTTTGGAATTTCGTCGCCCTTCTCCATTTTTATTTTTCTAAGCTTGTCTTTAAGCACCAACTTCCTCTGGTCACTTCTGCTTTGGAATAAGTCTGTCAAAGCCTTCCACATTAAGAATGGAGTGGCTTTCCCATGAAGGAGGGACACAATATGGTCCTTCACACCTTCCAACAGAATCCTTCTCATATTTGTTGTCTTCTTTTGCCATGCGTCAAGTAATGCAACATCGCTAGATCCCGACTTAGGAACATCGCTATCGATGAACTCCATCAGTCCATTATCCTCCAGCACTGCCTCCATCCTGTCCTTCCAGGCTATGTGATTCGAGCTCCCATCAAGGAAATACTCCAATCTCAACCCGTTGAACGACATTTCAATGTATACTCGACTTCTGCACCAAGAATCTTCTGTAGCAAATTCGAATTTTCCACTAGCACAAACTCACTTTACAATTGAAATCTTCAATAAAAAATGCTCTGATACCATGTAGAAATTATATGCATTAAGCATGCATGTGTCCTAGATTCACCTGATCTCACACTATTTAACTTTATGCAAGATATTGAATCATTCCACTTGTTAATCTTTTGCGGAAAATTAATTGCACACACATGTAAAGCATAAATATAAATAATTGCACATAACACAGTTGTTTTTAACCGAGAAAGCTTGAAGCTGAAAACCCAAACTATATATTATGTATCATGGAATCATATGACAATCCTCATGCAAAGCTTATCAAGCTCTCAGTACAGTACAATCGTCATACACTAATAAGGAACAATCTTGCAAATCCATGCACCGATCTTTGCCTCCTGCTAGCCTGCCTCCACTGCGCAATCCCTGCTGAAGAATAGCTCTGAATGAATCTAATACTCTACTCGCAGATCATGCAACCCTCATTGGAAATCTAATGTGTGATGTAATCATCGTATCACTATAGTTGCCAACATATAGTCCATCTTGCCCTTTCACCCACTTCCATTGGGTTCTCCACCTAAACTTATGGCACCCTAAGCAACTACTATATTGTTTAGTTGATTAATGAGTTATTATTGGCACTTAATTAACTACCAATTACCCATCTTCACCAGTGCATCATTCATTAATAGATACAACTAGTACTAACCTGTTTAGATTGGTTAAACCGAATACAACTCCATAACTACTTCTTTCCAACTATGTCATAACCTCCGTCACTTGAGTTACAACCTTCAGTCCTCACTGCATGGCCCAAGAACTCGGGAATTGTGGGACTTCTACCCACCGATGAAGCATCCGTGCACCGAAATGAAGTGCCAAGAATAAGTTGTTTTTTAGTGTCCGATTATTATTAAGAGCTAATAATAATCGACATGCATCTATTTTTAGATCAGTGATCTATAAATAGACTTCGCCCAATATTCTAAAAATAGAATTTCATCTATTTTTCCAACTTGACCAACCATCCACAAATAGCATCCCCGCAACTTAAATATGATCATCATAAGTCTAAAAAAATGGTGAGTTAGTCTAAAACAGACTTTCAGTGCTTTTTAAAAATAGCCTGCGGGCCCACTTAGTGAAGACGACTCTTTTCACTAAGCTCATCATCTTGTTGAATCTCAACATCAACTATGGTATGTTCATTTGTAGGGTTTTGAGAAAAATAGTTTCAACAACAAGTGAGCATGGAAAAGCGTGGCATAAATTGAACGAGCACCTGATTTCATTTTTTTGATGTGTAGACACATATCCTTCTCATGATTTTCTACGTAAACATAAAATAACGAGAAAATGATTTCCATTCTAATTCAAACACCTAGCTGTCATTTAGTAAACTCACCTTTTGACGATTATTTATTTGGTTGTTAGAGATTAGGAAAATTATAAATATTGCCTCGATCTGGAAGATGAGGACAATCAAGAATTCCAAGTTTGTACTCGTTCAAGATCCAAAACTTTGTTAATTTAATACTTTGTTCCAAACTTGAGTTATAATTGCGTTGGTGACTAGTTTAATTTGAGTTCATACTTACCATGCGCTCAATAGAAGGGCCCCCTGAAGAGTCATAATATAACTTAGTTATTTAGTTTTGTTCTTTTTCTTAGAATCTATTTTCATTTAATTTGCAAATATCTTGTGAATGATTAATTTTATGCTTTTGATTTTAGTTCACTTACTATTGGTTTGTTTGTGTAGGTTGAGCGCTCATAATCAGAATTGAAAACACAAACATTTCCTTAATTAATTTTACTGCCTTGCAATCTCTTATTATTCTCAGATATAAGTTAATGTTCAGATGGGCTCTAAGCATAGCAAGCGCACATTAGTAATATGCAAGATTTGTAGTTCGATTTGAATCACTGCTTTCAAGTTCATCTCAATTCTGATTTCTAGTTAGATTTCTTCATTATGTTCCTAGAATAGAGTTAATTCCAAGAGCACTTATAATAGTTTAATTTTTAGTCAAGCGTAGAATAGATTTATTTCAAGCCATGGAGCATCAAATTTTGATTTGGTTTCAATTTTGCCAATTACATTTCAATGAAGTTTAGTAGCATAATATTTTCATTATGCAAGATAGAATAGATTTAAAATTCTTGTTCTTAGATTAAAATTTTAGTTCATTTCCTTTTTATTTAAACAAGTCTTATAGAAAAAACATGTGCGTATATTTGATGAAGGAAAATATTGAATAAATTAGATTTATAATCTGCATTTGAATTTTATAGACTAGAATTTAACTTCTTAATAAAAAATAAACATCCTAGCATATATAGTGCACATACACTTCACAAGTACATGAACCTTGGTTTGAAAATTTAATGACATAATTTAACTATACATTAAATTACCCAACACCCACATGGAATATTTTTTGCACATATGACTTATATTGGTTGTGATTTAAGTTTTAGTAAATAGTTAGAAGGAGCCGAAGGTAATTAGAATTTAGAAGAAGAAAAAAATGAGGACAAACCTGTCCATGATGATACTTTAATTAGTACAAATGAAATAAAAAGACAACAGGGACAACCTACAACTAGTGTTGACCATAGTTCACTTGTTAATTCTCAAAGGGATCTTCAATCTCTAGAATCTAAGAACAAGGAAATGTGTTTCAAGAGAAAATAGGCAATACAGACAACCCTGTCCATGATGATACTTTAATTAGTACAAATGAAATGCAAATACAATGGGGAGAACCTACAAATAGTGTTGACCATAGTTCACTTGTTAATTCTCAAAGAGCTCTTCAATCTCTAGAAGTTAAGAACAAGGAAATGTGTTTCAAGAGAAAAGAGGTAATACAAATAACCCTATCCATGATGATACTTTAATTAGTACAAATGAAATACAAATACAATGGGGAGAACCTAAAACTAGTGTTGACCATAGTTCACTTGTTAATTCTCAAAGAGCTCTTCAATCTCTAGAAGTTAAGAAAAATGAATTGTGTTTCACGAGAAAGGAGGAAATACATAAAGTATTGGTGGTGGAGGAGAAGAGGACTCTCCGAGAAATTTGATTTAAATATATCTTACTATTTCTATTAGTTTGAAAAAGAAAGAGTAAAGAAAAAGGAAAAGTTGTTAAAAGGAATTCAAGAGGAACCACTTGACTCTCATAGTATATAAATTGATGATGTTGCTAAAGTCCCTACTTGCGATGAGAAACAAATATTGGAAAAAAAATTCTTGTTGTAGAGCTTGCTATTCAAGGCATTGTTATTTTTTAGGAAGAATCAATAACACTACACATAATAATTTTATATACATTGAAAAAGGCTACAAATAAGAAAGGTTAGTGTAAAAAATAAAAAAGTGGTGGGAAAATGGAACTTTAACATTAATATTGTAGATATCAGAGCTTCCCAAGTTTTGAAGTTGCACCAGGATATATGGGATGATTTAGAATATTCGCCAACTGTGCAAGAAAAAAAATAATTACCTTGGAAAAGAAAACTAAGGAGTCAAAACTTTCTTTATGTCCCATAAATTCATTTGTAGTACCATTAAGTACATTAATACCTACTAAATAATTTTTTGAACCAAGTACAAAGATGAGAGACGCATCAAGTATACATTTAGAGATAAGGAAATTCGTCACTCAAAACAATAACAAAACAATTACTGTAATCCTACAACCATGGGAATTAGTAGAAATTTCACTCACTCTTGCCTCTAAAATTACTCTTAATGAGAAATTATATATAGAACTTTGGAATATGATGAGTATTTCATTAAAAATTCTACAAGTGTTTAATTATGACAGTTACTGACATGAATGGGATGCAAAGAAAAAAAATAGAACTTGCCATCAAAGACATGGCTCAAACACCTGAAGGTTTGTTGGAATGAAAGAATAAATTCTATAAGTCAATTTATTATTGATTGTGTTAATGTTCCTACAAGAGGGACTGATTTATTCTTTCTACTTGTTGACATGGAAAATGAATTAAATGGCCCACATTTGGTGAATGATGCCATATTAACAAAAGAAAGAATGAAATATTATTTAGATGAAATGTGTATTTTATGGGTTGATACTTTTGAAACAACCACAAACTTTTCAAAATAAGTTATCCAAAAGTGGTTGGTATACCACACAAATAAGAAGGATGATTAAGAAAATATGACACATCAACTAAGTGTCAAATTAGAACACATTGAAGAATAATTACCCAATATGGCACCTTTAGGAGACTTCTTCACAGAGTGGTTGTAAAATGCAATATAGAAAATATTTGAAGGCTAATTGATTTCAACAGTTCAAAAATAGTTGGAGTGGTTAGGTTTTATTCAAGCGAATTATAAATAAATTCGAGTAAAACAAAGAGAGAGGTACTTTCCATTATTATAAATAAATCATCCAATTTGGTCTTTCCTTTCTTTCATTATTTCTCCCCATTTAGTAATCATTCAACCTTTTCACTTCAGAGCCTTCTTGAGCATTAAGATAAATTCCTAAATGAAATTTATTTTCTCTTCTTGGTCTCTTTTCCTATTTATATGGCCCATGAGATCCCCATCCTTGTCCTTACATGGATGAGTGCATTTTAATTTCTTGGATATTAGAATCTCTTATTAAAACATATGTATATTTTAAAAGGTTCCACAAAGAACTTGCATGAGTTCATATCTAGTGTGATATTCTGATTTTGAGTTTTAAGCTTATGATTGCAAGTGTGTAACTCCTTTCATCCCTATGATTTTAAATGCAACTATGCTTTAAATTTCTCTGCAAATGCATTCCATTATTATTTCATAAGTACAAATGTGTGATGCCTTATTTTTTCTTGTTGGAAAATGATATCTAATAAATATTCAAATTTATTCATGGTGATGTGACTGTTGTATTATATAACTATTAATAATCATTTCATATAAATCTTGGTTCTTTCTCAATATTTTTCTATCTGCATTTTATCTTTATATTTTTTATTTAAACTACGAGCGTGACCTCTATAAAAACAAGGGGGGAAGCTTTTCCCTCTAGTGTTTTCTTTGAGACTTTGACCAGTCTCAATGATCATCAATCACATGAGCTTGAGTAATGAGGAAGTGAGGATAATAAATAAATATGACATATAAATCAGTCCAATCATTTGAAATGTTTGTGTTCCACTCTAAACTTATAATTGAAGTAAAGGTCACAATGATTTTGAAGAATGTGATAAATATGGGAAACGAGAAGAATGCGAGTTATGTTATATGGAATAGGAAAAATAAGTGAATTAAAAATGTTGAAAAGGATAGTTTCTTTGCAGCAAGATCGATGTCAAGCATTCTATAAGTGTTGTAGTTTCTTTTCGAAAGTTTCTAGTGCACAAAAGGGATGTTTGTTGCACTATAGTTTTACTTGGTCAAATATACTTTATGCCAACTTTCCTTATTTATGTCCCTAACTTTGTTTTATAGTATTTCATATATTTATGTCAGGAAAAAAAGAGGATGTAAGAGTATATACCATTAATGATATTTACACCCTCCTCCTTAAAGCAACAAGAACATTAATAAAATATAAATAAGTAATAGAGTATAATATGTAGAAATTATACAAACAATCTGTATATCATGGATTCAATCCGATCTAACAATGTACTAAAGCTAGATACTAAATCGCTTCTACAAATTGATTGCGGAAATTAAACATAATTGCCAATCACATGAATCAAAGAAGAATCAATTAAACCATAACACAGATAATTTCCCAGGGAAAGCTTGCTGCTCAAAACCCCACTATCTTCTATTGTATATTCAACATGGATACATGAAATAATTACAATACAAATATTCTCACAAGAGCCTCTTGTACTCTGCTAATTGTCTCACACCATCCTGGACAAAACTAACCAACACTTAGCCAATTATCAGCCTTTAAACAACCTGCCTTGCTTGCGCAATTCCTGATAAATGCAATCCCTATTATTTAGGAATTTTGGACTTCCTAAACTGCGCAAGGATCATGGGAAATCCAATGAGTGTTTGGTTGCATGGGTGCAACCCAATGATCCTACAATTGATAGTTAACATCCCTTTCACCTAGATCTCAACTGGGTCTCCACTGGAACTGACATGCATGCAAATAATAATAGTAAATCATAAGTTGCATGTTATACCACTGATTGTGAATTAAATAATATTTAATTCACTTGATCTCTCACTAGTGCAAAAAGCAGTTACAACTAGCACAACTGACTTTAACTCACTTAATTGAGTTAACTGATTACAACATGCATTAAACTAATGCACCAATGCACTTCAAACTTTGTTACAACTAGAATTACTTTGAATGCCTCACCAAATACCCTCAAATCGAAATTCATGAGCTAACTGAGTTTATCACACTCAGTTAACTATTACAAGTGATTATAATATAAGATTACATTTTATTTTCCATTTTAATTAAGGGATAATTAAAATAGACATGCACCAAATTTATCCCACACCAGTGTAGGTGCTGCTAAGACCTGTGGTCCTACACTAGTGTAGGTGCTGCTTGGACCTCTTATTCCCACACTAGTGTAGGTGCTATAATGTCTTGTTGGAATTCAAAAATCCCTCTCAACAAGAAAGGGATTATCCTTCACCCCGATCCTACCTCTATGGTATTGAAATTTTCTCTTGGTGAGTGCCTTCGTCAGAATATCTGCATTCTGATCTTCCGTGGGAATGTAATGAAGTAACATTATTCGCCTCTACACACATTCTCTGAGATGGTTGTACCAGATGTCTATGTGCTTGGACCTATCATGAAACACAGGATTAACCGAGAGTTTAATGCAACTCTGGTTATCACAATGTATCACTTTCAGATCCATTTGAGAACCAAACAAATCAACCAGGATATTTCTCATCCAGATGGCCTCACATGCAGCTTGAATTGCTGCCATGTACTCTGCCTCTGCTGAAATGAGTGCCACATATCACTGCTTCTTGTTGTATTAAGAAATTGTTGTCGATCCTATGTTGAAGATCCCTCCTGATGTGCTCTTTCTGTCTGATGGAATGCTTTCCCAATCTGCATCCGTGAAGCCTTGAAGTTTCACTCCCTCTGCCATATGTACCATAATCCATACTTTTTTGTGCCCCTCATGTATCTCAAGACATGCTTCCCCGCCTTCCAAAAGAGCCTGGTAGGCTTAAACATAGCTTAAATCAATGGGTTAACTCCGAAGCAAATGTTTGGTCTGGTGTTCACCAAGTACACCAGTGAACCTACTAATTGCCTGTAGACAGTGACATCCACTACTTCTCCAGAAGTATCATCCTCTTTTCTCCAATTTACTGGAAGAAGAGTGTCTATGGGTTTAAAAATATCCATGTGAAAATTACCCAATATCTCTTTGGCATACTTTCCTTGAGAAACAAAAACTTCACCATCTTGTTGCCATATTTCCAAACCAAGGAAATAATGGAGTTCCATGTCCTTCATTTTTAACTCCCTTGCAACATCCTCCTTGCATGAGTGTATCAGCTGCTCATCACCAGTCAAAATTATATCATCAACATAAAGTACAATAATCAAGAGCTTACCCTCAACCACAATATGGTACAGGTTTGCATTAGCTTCAGTTTTGGTGAAGCCCAACCCGGTGAAATAGCTATCAATCTGAGTGTACCAAGCACGAGGTTCTTGCTTCAGCCCATACAATGCTCTCTTGAGCCGACACACATGCGAATCACTATCAAATATCTCAAAAACTTCTGGCTACTTTATGTACACTTCTTCCTCAATAAATCCATTGAGAAACATAGTTTTCACATCCATATGATGAATGCACCACCCCATCTACATTGAAAATGCAAGGATAGATCTAATGGAAGAGTGCCTTGCAACTAGTGCAAAAGCCTCATCATAGTCAATCCCCTTAATCTGTGAGAATCCTCGAGCCACAATTTTGCCTTGTAATTCTCCACACTCTCATAAAAAACTTGCTTTACCTTGTAGATCCATCTAGATCCAACCACTGATTTACTGACCGATCTTGGGATAGTATCCCATGCATTTTTCTTAAAAATGGAGTCAAACTCCTCCACCATTTCATCAACCCAAATTAGTTACTGCACTGCCTCCTAAGAGGAAGATGGTTCTGTCACAATACACTTGCTCGTAAGAGCAATGTATCCAGTAAACCTATCTGGAGACTATCTCTGTCTGCGTAGTGAAGTAGGGGCTCCTACATTTTATTCTGCATCAAGTCCCAATCTATCAGCTTTCGTGGTGCGCCTTATACCATTTCTGGTGGATGGATCTGCATGAGTGTTTTATGCCACTCCATGATCCTCCGCCTGTGGCTGCTCCACATCTTGAGGCTCATCCTTTGGAACCAAGAGTTCCTCCTTTGCATGCAAATCCAGATCCCTCTCAAGGGAAAATCACAAGACTTTCTCCTCATCAAATCTTATATCCTGTCGCACAACATTCATTCTGTTGTTTGGCATGTTAGGGTCCTATAATAATAGGGATCATAATTTTGAATTAACTATGATTAGTCTTGTAATATTGTACATACTTTTCTTTCTGCAAATTTTTTCCCATATTAAAAAATGAAAAGAAGGTAAGTCCTAAAATAAAAATCAAAGGACTAAAAGAAAAATATCAAAAAAGAATATAAAGTATGAACCCCACCAAAAAGAGATAAAAGTAGATCCTGAAAGTGCTGCACATTCAAATGCCACTACCATTAGTTTACTTTTTCAAATAAAATTGTGTGCAACTTGTCCAAAATGCCACAATTCATGATGATCAAACTGTTTAATCTTGATTCATTCATGCTAATAGTTAGTGAATAAGGTCTGACCAAACCATTTAATCTTGGCAGATAAATAGTTAGGTAGAGAATAATAATGAGCTCATCAGTTTAATCTGAGCCATTGGAAGTTATAAGGTTAGAATTAGATTAGTTTGCTTATCAAAAGAAAATAAAAGGGTCAGCAAGCTCAAATGCACCCAATAAATGAAGAAAAAATGTTATGATAAATGAAGGGTAGGCAGAAGTACTTTCACAAGTCATGGAAAACATCAATTGGTCATTTCATATCACAAATATACCCCAAAATCCCCTTCCCCTTGCTTAAAATCCCATTGCCCCTCTTAGAAGGCATTTTCCCTTGTAAAATAACCCTTTCCCCTTATTCCACCCCTTTTCCCTTCCTAAAATCATTTTCCCTAGTTAAAATCCATTTTTTCCTTTGAAAAAGTAACTTCCCTTTACTAACTCCCCTTTTCATTAAAAACATAAGAAAACCCACTTATCCCAAGTATAAAATGTTTGAAAGTGTATCGGGCCCCATTGAAAAACCTTCCTCGATATCCTTTTAACTCTGTTATGCAGATAAATCCTTCTTGCGGACAAGAACGATCTCCCTAGTATCTTAAGGATATCTAGAAACAAACAACCAAATGCAAACCATTTTCTCTAGACCATTTATGATTTAGAATTATTAATAACAAATTACAACAACATGCCCCTACCTGAAGTCCACTCCAAAAGAGGTCACTTCAGCATGTGAAACCTGCAATCAAAGACAGATAAAAGGATTAAAAGCACCTGCAAGATATAATAATTGAGAAAACACTAATCTAGCTCAGTGATCAAGGAATCTAAGAATTGAATTAGTCAAATAGATACATGAACAATTCAATGAGAAAATGGAATCCATTTGTATTAACTTGTATAATAAGAAGTAACCTTACAACCTTTCACCTTGATGTTATACAGGTTCTTCCGAGGTCTGGAACAATCGTTCCTCCCCAGATTGACAAGCCTTCTTCTCTCTGAGCTAGCATGAAGTTATAGACATGAGTATGTGATCATTCTCATATAAAAAATGGCTAGTATAGAGAGTATGTTCTCTGAGGAATTTATTCAGCAATTACCACATATGTATCTCTACCATTTACAAGCTACCCTTGAGACTGAAACATGAACTCAATTTATAGGGAAATGGAGGTAGTTTCAGTTCCATGAAGAGGGGGATGGATTCCTCTCATGAAGGGATTTGAGCTCCATATATCAAGGGATAAAATCCATGAGTGAAGGGATAGAGCTCATGAGTATAGGATAAAGATCGAATTGAACAGGCTTCTAGAAGCTTCCATTTGGGAGAATATTCGACTAGCTGGGCTTTAAGAAAGTACTTTTTCCTTAATTTGACTGTTTATGGGGGTCTACAAGTTTTATAAGAAAAACGTGTGGGATGTGCTGTAGGCTATAGAGAAAATATATGCGGATCTGTAGGAAAGAGTTAGGAAAAGTGCAAAGTTAGAATTTTTAGGGTTTTAATGAGCTTTTCTCCAATTCCAAGACTTGGTTTAGGAACATTGGGGTTTTTGACCTCTAAGGGAGCATAATATAGGTAGTGATGAACCTATATAGACAGTCAAATGTCATGGTGACAAAATAACGCGTAAAAAAATTCCCCCTAAAGTGCGAAGTCTGAGGTAGTTCTGAAGATTGAAGTGCTTTATCATTCTGAGGATTGGATTGTGGACACACTGGTCGAAAACCTGTAAAAACATTCAATGCAAGCATATATATGTATATCATTGCTGAGGTAGGCATTCCCATACTCAGATCAAAACTAACTACATGTTCTGGTACATAAATGATTTTAAAATTACATCAATAGTAGACACATCATGGACGCAACCATCTGTCATAAGTAGTCTATTGTATCATGAATAATAAAACTCCTCGCAGCCTGGATGGTGGAAACTAGATTCAGGGTCTTGATTTTCGCTTCCCGAACTAGTACGATTCTATCCATGCGATTTATTGTGTTGAAGTTGAACATGGTAGAAACCACTTGATTACTAGTCAATGATGTGAACTGTTAACAAGTGTGAGAGAAACCACGAATAATGACAATGGCTCTCAAAGTACTCAGTACAATCCACGAAGTGTGAATGAATGATTTTCAGTTGAACACTTCACGGAATCATTCGATTGAAGGTCAATGATGCAACCTATCGTCGAAGGCGAGAAATTTTCCATTAGGGAATGAAGATCCCAAGGTACTGATAGGATTAAAGATCAAATTTCTAGATGATGAGTTGTCGTCGATAGAAAGCAACCCGTTGCAGGAAAGCCTATGACACAAAACCATTAGATCAAGTTTTGAAGAAATTTTTAGCAAGGACTGACTCAGGGATTGTCAATGCGAATGGAGACAAATGTTTGCAATGAATGGTTTATATGAACAGTCTCTTGAACACATAACGACATTGCAGATGGTTTGGTAACAATTGACCTAAAGCTAATACCTAGAAATCGATTGAAGACTTTAAATGTGGTTTGATTAAATTTTACACAAAGAATTTTCCCAACCTAGGCACAAGTGTGACAAAGAGTGTCGTGTTCAAGAGTGGTATACTTCTTTTCAAAACAAAGTGTGACAACTGGATTCATTTTCTCTCCCCCCCCCACCATTTCTAGCAAGTACCTCTTTATTTTTGACAAGCTTGAGGAGGATAATATTTTCTTGTTGTGTAAGCTCATCCTTCGGATGAGTCAAACTTAGTATTTAAATTGAACCCTAAGAAGGAGTGGTTCATTCTTGTTTGTAATAAACAGGTCCTTTATTGTTAAATTTCAACGAGTCCAATATAGGTGAAACTCAATGTTTTTCAATTTTAGGGAGTCAGAAGAAAAACATAAGAAAACTCTGTGGTTGTAATTTTTCATAAATTTAGTCTCTCAGGCCCAAAAAAGGATAAAATAATGCAGGAAATAACTCTATTGACCATGATTAGTCAATGCATACCTTTTTCGTAAATAGTCCATTTCAGTCTGGAAAAGGGGTAAACTTATACTGAAAAGACGATTGTTCATTTCCTTTAACGAGTTCGAATAGTCAAGTACTCGACGATATTTTCATATTTGGAGAGTCTTAAAAGGGCTTAAAAGAGAACTCCAGGGCTTCGCTTTTTTGTAATTTCAAGAGCCTGAAAAAGTGATAAAATTATACTCATATGGCCGAATTTAAATTTAATTTACGAGCAGGAAAAGATGGAAATAACTTGGAATTTTCATGAGTTTAACGAGAACGAAAGATAGAAAATAATCTCAGGATTTTAATGAGTTTAATGAGTCTTGAAGATAATAACCAAAATGGACTCAAGATATGTTTCATTTTTATACAAGCTTGAAACAGAGACAAACTATGCTTGAAAATGGTTTCATTTTTACACAAGCTTGACATAGAGAAAACTATGCTTGAGATAGGTTTGTTTTATTTTTACACAAGCTTGAAACAAAGGAAAAATCATGCTTGAAAGTGGGTTTGTTTCATTTTTACACAAGCTTGAAACAAAGAGAAAACTATGCTTGTAAATGGTTTTAATGCCCCCCAAGCGTAACTTGCTAGAGCATATGCCCCCCAAGCTTCATTTCATTCAACTAAGTGGGCTACAGGTTACTAATAGGTGGATGGAATGAACGTTCAATTACGAGATTTGATGAAAGAATCGACATGATTAGGAGAGGATTTGTTTCATTTTTTAATGAGCTTGACACAGGAAAAGAACCATGCTCATAGAACTTTGTTTCATTTTTTAATGAGCTTAACACAAGAAAAGGAACTATGCTCAGAGACATGTTTCATTTTTAACAAGGTTGACACAGTAACAGGAACTCTCCTCATAAGGGCCTGTTTCATTTTTTAACGAGGTTGACACAGCAAAAGAACCATTCTCATAGGTGACCTATTTCATTTTTTAACGAGGTTGACACAGGAAAAGCACTATCCTCATGAGGGTCTGTTTAATTTTTTAACGAGGTTGACACAGTAAAAGAAATATCCTCATGGAAACCTGTCATGGCGTCCAACTGAAAGAAACACATTTCAAGGGACACACCTCAATCATGGCTTCCAAGAGGTCTTCATGAGATGGAAGAACAGTTCTCTGGAAGGAACACATGTCAAGGGACTCAATAGGGATAAGAACATCACGTTCAAATAATCCCATAGGGTTTTCCATGTCAATTACCGGATCTAAGTCAAAGGAAGTCGAGCAAATAGTGAGAGGCTCACTTTCACCGATAACTGAAAACATGGGACTGGTTGCCACATAATTAACTTGTAGTGGGGTAGATACCACTTCCGTATAAGGAAAATTTAGGGGTGTCAGATTATTGGTAGTCGAATCAAGACTAGCGAATGAAAGCTGGTCAACAGTCACAATGTTTCCATTGTGAGGGAAAAACATATCACGAAAGAGTGTCGATACTATAAATTTCATTGCATAGACATAGTCTCGCCCAAGGAGTATATTAAAATCCAAGGGGCCTAAAATTACTATAAGATCAATACAGACAGTTTTACCTTCCAAAGAAATAGGAAAATTTGGAAGGATCCCTAAAGGTTCATTAATGGTTCTATTAAAATCTGACATATTCTGTGTAACAGGCACAAGCCGAGGGGAACCCAAAGCTTGCCAAGCAGTTGAGGATAAAATACTAACAGAAGCACCTTCATCTACATTCGTGCAGTGCACATTCTTATCGCAAGCCTTCACAATTATTTGAAAAGGGATGGAGGAAGGAAGACGAGGTTCTGTCAGTCTATTCCAGTCAAAGGAAAGACCTCAGTACTTGGAGGGGGTTCTAAAGAAACATGTGAAATTCCCCCTGGCGTAGAAGAATCTGATGTAACAAGAAGAACCTGAGCGGTATGAATTTCACTCTCTAGAGGGAGAGTGGGATCGACTGGATGTGAAATCAAGTCGACCACTTGATCAACTAATGGATCATCAACCTGAGTGATATGAGTTTGACTCTCCAATGGAAGAGTGGGATTGACTGTTCTTGGAATTAGATCAATCACTTCGTCAATTGACGATAGGTTGGGAGAAAGTTTACGGTAACCAGTTGTTGTTGTTGTTGTGGAACAACAAGGTTTTCCAACAATGTTGAGGCTTCATCCATGTGAGGGAAAATGTGAGTTTTATGACTCCCTTTGCATAACCTACAAGGAAACCTGACTTTACCCTTTTTCCTAGGAACCTGACAATCACTGGTTGATGGATCAACAATAAGTTGAGGGAATTTTCTGACCATACTTCCAAGACCTTTGGAATACCAGGACAATTGATAAGGAAGTGGTCACGCTTACAAATCTTGCAAGGGTATTTGGGTTTGTGATGCATGTTGGAGGTTTCTTCAATACTACTAACACTTACAACCATGGTTGGTTGGTTGACCTCTTTCTTATCTTGCTTCTTCTTCTTCTTCTTAGCCACCTGGTTACTAGTGTCAAGGATTTTACTAATCAAAGAGGAAGAAAGGGAGGAAGACATGTTGGGCGAAGAAGGTAAAGGCTCAACATGAGGTTGGTGATGTTGAGATGGTGAACTCTTTTGAGGTGAAGCATCCGGTTGAGGTGGAACAAATTGAGTGTTCGAGGCCAATGAAGTTGAAAATAACCATACCGGTAAACCTATGGTAAATCTAGGTAATGACAATGTAGCCATATAAGGAGGACCAACATTTCCAAAGCAAGGAAAAGCACTAGGATTCTCGTTAAGAGGGATTCCTTGGTTGGTAAATTCTGGAACAGTTTCCATTATATTCAATCTTCAGTGAATTTTATTAACAATTTAAAAATATTCACAATTCACAATTCACACCTAACAATTAAAATTCACAATTCACACCTAAGGTCTCTAAAAAGTAAAAAAATAAAAATAAACATGCACTAAAAAATCTAGGAGTCAAACCACACACAAATAGTTTGTTTTCATAGAGAAATTGCTAGTTGGTGATGAAATCCAACATCGCAGATATCAATGTGAAAAACTTGTGGTCGGAAAAAATACCCTGACAACCTGCTTAATGAAACAGACCGGTGCAAGTAACTTCACTATTCCATCTCGAAGTGAAGAATACCCTCCAGAAAGTCCAAGTGAGTCTAGTCAACGTCTGCTCCAGGTATAGTGGGACCTTCCCTCCACCGTCACCTTGGGAAAAATCCTAAAGATTATGGCCACTAAGGTCACCAACAAGGACAATTATACCTGGGGGAACAGTCTACGATCCAATATACATGCAAGGGAAGAATAACAAGCTCAATCCCCTTGAAGGCTCCTTGATACGATCCAAGGTTTACCAAAAAGTGACCCCAGGCTCGTCGACAATGGTCTATCCGAGATTTACCCTTTTTAGTACGTGCACATCTGCTATCTTTCCCAATGAGATAGGTACGATTACCTCACTAGTTCTAACATGATCTCGTGCTTGACACTTTTAAGAAGAGTTTCCCAGAGCACAATTTCAACAATTGGAATTTTCCTTACCGTAAGATACTATTTTTTGTTTTAATTTCTTTGGAATGTTATCTACAACCTATTCCAAAGAACTAGCCTAAACTAGATTGGTGGAAAGAGTCCTAGAAAATGTAAAAATTTCTAGATGAATTTTATTAAGCGCTGTGTTATTTGGGTTGTTATTACTCAAAGGGTAAATGGATATGAAACCAATGGTGTTATGACCTGACCCAAAACTAAATGCAATCGAATATGATAATGTAATATTTTCAATTCGATGAATCCTTCACTTCCAACAATGAAAAAATTGATAAATAAGAGAAAATATAACAAATTATCTAATGCACTAATTTTATCAAGAAAAAATAATGCTAATCAATTCCAATTTTTTATTTTTATGTTTTTAAAACAAGAATAAAAACATGTAAATTCAAATCAAAGAAACTGATCTAAATCTACGATTGATTTTTCCAGAATGTAAACTATGTAGTTGTAATATATGCACAATTCATTTGAAAAGTATGCAAATGTAATCTATGCACATTTTTCTTTCTTATTCTGAAAATGAGAATTATAATTATGCAAATGTGATCTATGCAAGATAATTCTCAGACACAAGATGATTCCAATGTAATCTAAAGAAACAATCAAGTGTAAGTAAAGAAAATTGGGTGAGAATTCCAAAGGTTAAAAAATAAAAACACTCAAAGGAAATTAATAAGGGGGATTTTTTTTTGCAAAAACAATAAGAAAAAGATGCAAAATTGTTAAGAGACTAAGACAAACCTCAAAGTAATGACCAAAGGAAATCAAATTAAGAATTTCTAAAAAAAGTAACTAAAAAACATCCAATTAACTTAACAAAGACTGACGCAAAAGAAAATTCACACACAAGATTTTGACAACTAAGATAGACTGGGGAAAACACAAAGAATCATGTAATCTAGCTCCTAAAAAGAGAATTTTTATTTTTTCAAAAATTTTCCACAAGTCCGTAGTTTCTAATGGAGAACAGAGCGGTACCACACCGTTATGAACTAAAACCCGTGGAGGCTGCCACATTGTTTTCAAGCAAAAACTGTGGAGGCAAGGAAAATTACAGAAAAAATAAATATTCAGCTTTTCTTTTCAGGGATTCTTAAAGTTATCTACCCAACCCAATCTTAGATAAGTCAAAATCATAAGACTCTAAAAATTCAAACTAAAAACTAAAAAGGAAAACTAAGTTTTAGTCCCCAGCGGAGTCGCCATTTTGTTATGCGGATAAATCCTTCTTGCGAACAAGAACGATCTCCCTAGTATCTTAAGGATATCTAGAAACAAACAACCAAATGCAAGCCATTTTCTCTAGATCATTTGTGATTCATAATTATTAATAACAAAATACGAGGACATGCCCCTACCTGATGTCCAATGGTTGCCGAAATCTTCTATCCAGTCGCTCCAAAAGAGGTCACTTTAGCATATGAAACTTGCAGTCAAAGAAAGATAAAAGGATTAAAAGCACCTGCAAGATATAATAATTGAGAAAACACTAATCTATCTCAGTGATCAAGGAATCTAAGAATTGAATTAGTCAAATAGATACATGAACAATTCTATGAGAAAATGGAATCCATTTGTATTAACCTGTATAATAAGAAGTAACCATACAACCTTTCGCCTTGATGTTATACAGGTTCTTCCGGGGTCTGAAACAATCGTTCCTCCTCATATTGACAAGCCTTCTTCTCTCTGAGCTAGCATGAAGTTATAGACATGAGTATGTGATCATTCTCATATAAAAATGGGCTAGTATAGAGAGTATGTTCTCTTAGGAATTTCTTCAGCAATTGCCACATATGTGTCTCTACCATTTATAAGCTACCCTTGAGACTGAAACATGAGCTCAATTTATAGGGAAATTGTTGGACGGATAAATCGTTCTTGCGGACAAGACAAATCTCCCAAGTATCTTACGATAACTAACAACAAACAGACATATGTAAACTACTTTCTCTAGATTATATTTGATCTAAAATTGTCTATAATGAAGGATTTAGGACTTACCTGTAGTCCAGCGCTAATCGTAGTCTTATTTCCTATTGCTTTGAATACGTCTCCTTTCGGGATCTGCAATAAAAAACATGAAAGAAGCAGAAGCACCTGCATAATATAGACTAATTCATAAACCATAAATCTAGCTTGATGAACAAGGAATTCAAGAAATAAGCCATTTAAATAAACAACTCATTGAGAAAACATGATCCATTTGTATTACCTTTGATGAAAGAAGGAGCCTTACAACCGTGTTCGCCTTGATGTCGTATAGGTCCTTTCGAGGTCTGGAACAAGTGTTTCCTCTACTTTTACAAGCCTTTGCACTCTCTCGACTAACATACACATGAGTTTCTAATCATTCCCATATGGTAATCAGTTAAGAGAGTTTGAGTTTATCCAACAATTCTCCTCAAAAAATCTCAAAGCCTAACTCCCCTTGAGGCTGAACTATGGCCTCAATTTATAGCAAAAGAGAAGAGGTTGCAGCTCCAAATAAGAGGGGATAGAATCCTCTTTCAAGGGAATAAGTTACACATACCAAGGGGTAGGCTCCTTTAATGGAGGGATGAATGTACATGAAAGGAGCGAAATTTCCATCGAATAATTGCTTCCAGAAGCTTCCAGATTCAACCAACTGGGCTTCCAAATTTTACTTCTGCCTTCAATTTACCTTTTACAGGAGTCCGCACCTTTAATAATAAAAAGTGCGGCTGGTTTTGCATGTTCTAGAGCAAACAGATGTGACACCGCAGGTAATACTAAGAGAAAGTGCGGTACAAGTATTTTTATGACTTTTATAAGCTTTTCTCTCAATTTCAAGGCTTGGTTTTATGAACTTGATGTTTGTAGACTTCTAAGGGAGTATTTTATGAGTAATGATGAACCCATACAGACAGTAAAACGTCATGGTGACAATTTTTAGTGTAACAGATTGCCCCCTAAAGTGCAAAGTCTGAGATCATTCGAAGAGTGATGTGCTTTATCATTTCGAGGATTAGCTTGTGGACACCCCAGTCGGAATCCTGTAAAAACATTCAATGCAAAACATACATACATACATACATACATACATACATACATATATGTATGTATGTATGTATGTATGTATGTATGTATGTTTTGCATTGAATGTTTTTACAGGATTCTGACTGGGGTGTCCACAAGCTATATATGTATATATATATATCATTGCTGAGGTAGGCATTCCCATACTCAGATCAAACACTAACTAAAACTTGTTTCGATGTAGAAATGACTTTACTATCACATCAATAATGTAGACATGGTATGGACACAACCATATGTTTATGAATAGTCTACTGCATAATGAATAATAAAAATCCTCGCAACCTGGATGGTGGAAACTAGATCCAGGGTCTTGATTTCCGCTACCCGAACTAGTACGATTCTATCCGTGAGATTGAATGTGTCGAAGTCAAACATGGTAGAAACCACTTGATTACCAGTCAATGATGTGAACTGTTAATAGGTGTGAGAGAAACCACCAATAATGACAATGGATCTCAAAGTACTCAGTACAATCCATGGAATGTGAATAAATGATTTGAAGTCGAACATTTCGCGGAATCGTTCGATCGAAGGTCAATGATGCAACCTGTCATTGAAGGTGAGAAACCTGCCATTAAGGCATGCCGATTCCAAGGTACTGAAGGATTCTAGATCAACTTCCTAGATGATGAGATGTTGTCGATAGAAAGTGATCCATCGTAGGAAATCCCATGACACGAAACCATTAGACCAAGTTTTGTAGAAATATTTTGCAAGGACTGACTTAGGGATGGTCAACGCGAATGGAGATAAATTTTTGCAAATGAATGGTTTATTTGAACTGTCCTCTTCAACACATAGCGACACTACAGATGGTTTGGTGACAATTGACCTAAGCTAAAACCCAGAAACCGGCTGAATACTTTCAATATGGTTTGATTAACTGATAGGAAAAGGATTTTCCCCAACCCATGTAGAAGTGTGACAAAAAGTGTCGTGTTCAAGAGTGGTAGACTGCTTTTAAAACAAAGTGTGACAAACAGATTCATTTTCTCTCTTTTCCCCCCACCATTTCTGGCAAGTACCTATTTATTTTTGACAAGCTTGAGGAGGATAACATTTTCTTGTTATATAAGCTCATCCTTCGGATGAGTCCAAATTAGTTTAAAATCGAACCCTAAGAAGGAGTGGGTCATTCCTGTTTGTAATCGATAGGTCCTTTACTGTTAAATTTTAACAAGTCCAGTATAGGAGAAACTTGGTGTTTTTAAATTTTAGGGAGTCAGAAGAAAAACTTAAGGAAACTCCTTGGGTGTAATTTTTCGTAAATTTAGTCTCTCAAGCCCGAAAAATGATAAAACAATACAGGTTAGAACTCTATTGACCATGATTAGTCAACGTATACCTTTTTCGTAAATAGTCCATTTCAGTCCGGAAAAGGGGTAAAATTATACTGAAGGGATGACTGTTCATTTCCTTTAACGAGTTGGAATAGTCAAGTACTCAGCAATATTTTCATCTTTAGAGAGTCTGAAAAGGGCTTAAAAGAGAACTCCAAGGTTTCACTTTTTCATAATATTTAAGAGTCCGAAAAAGTGATAAAAGTGTACTCAGTAGTTTCTCTTTTTCTGTAAGTTTTAACGAGTTCGAAAAAGTGATAAAAATGTACTCATTCGCTTTTTCATAATTTTTACCGAGTTCAAAAAAGTGATAAAAAGTATACTCCTTCGTCAAAATGACCATTTCCCCAAAAAATCTTGTATTCTGCACAAAAACTCAAAAATTAAACATACATGTTTATCATTAATAAAAATAATTCGGAAAATGACTTTTCAAAGTGGGAAATAAACAAAATTGTATTTTATTTATTCAAAAAATCTTATAAAAAGGAGTTTTTCTAAATCATTTTTACCATTTGACTTCAGAGTGAAAATTGAGAGCTTTTGGTAAAAACGTTCCAGAGGAGATTGCGGAAGATTCGCCCGTTAGAATCGAAAACCGTCAGTTCCAGGTAATCCACATCATCCTTTTCTTCATTTTTGTCCATTTAATTTCTTAATTTAGGGCTTAGATTGATTTTTAAGGAGGAAAATAGGTTCAAAAATTCGCTTATGGGGCTCTGCAGGTAAAACACACGATACCTGTGGACCCCGACAATTTTGCAAAGGGAAAATTTTCGGGGTCCCGCACCTTATGCATAAGATACGTGTGGATCCACGCACTGTTTCTATGCGTAAAGTGCAAAGGTGCCGTAAGAAAAAATAAAATGAACAAATCTCCCAATTTAAACCAAATTTTCCCATTCAAATTGTTTTTGATCTTTCAATTTGTCCTTTGCAAGATATTTATCATGCTTGAGTGGAGAGAAAGTGAGCATGAAGAAGTTGATGATGCGGCCATGTTACATCCACCTACATTACGTATTCTGAGAGAATGCGGTTTATACAAATTTTGGGCCATTCAAGGTATGAGGGCTCAAGTCGATTTGCTTACCTGGCTAGTCAACAGATGGGATGTACAGGAGAAATGCTTTATCATTGGAGGTCACTGGCTCGAGATTGAGTTGGAAGACATATACTTCCTCACTGGTTTATCAAAGAGGGGTGAGCCACTCTCTTTATTTGGGGCTAGCGCAGGTGGCCAATCTGTCGCTAGCCTTCAGAAAGAATTTTTCAATGAAGAAGCAGAACCCAAGGATAAACGCATTAACATAAAAACCATTATTCGTCCTGAGCTTAAAGTGGTTGCATTTATGGTAACCAGGTTGTGTGGGAGCGCAACTCCACATGTCACTACAAGATCCCAAATGCAAACTACCATTGATTGCTTTAGAGGCACCATTTTCAATTGGTGTGAGGCAATGTTGGCTAATGTCAAAGGCCAACTGACTAGAGCAAAAAACGCGAAGTTGAGAAACTTCGGATATGGAGCGATCGTGATCACATTTGCTCTAGAGAGGATTCCTTTACTGGCCTGACAACTTATATCAGTTGATCATGGTAGAGTCAAAGAGCCTCGAATGGTTCGATGGTTTGCATTGATGGCCCGTCACAATGAAGGCGGCGAGGTTATTTGTTTTACTCCATCCTATTTTCATTGGTTGGAGAATCAAATCTTCATGATAGAAGCTTTCCCTTATGCTGGGATAGATTTCTACGGCGATCGAGAGATGTCTCTTCCTCCAGGGACATAGTGGGATCAGTTAGGTAAAAAATCATTTTGACATGTTCTAGATTGTAATTTGTAATTTGTTTTTTGAATCGTCCAAAACTAATAACAAAAATTTCAAATGCAGATGTGGGTCCACGTCGACCAGCCACTCTTTGTCCTTTTGATAGGAAGCCAGCTGCAGCACCACCACCACCACAGGATCAGATAACAGAGGTCCTTACCGACTTGGAAAACCATCTGGAGTGGTTGAATTTAGATATTCCAGAGACTATCATAGATGACATTCTGCTTCACTTACAGAGATATGTTATTGGGGTTCCAGGACTGTTCAGGAGATTTCTGAGCAAGGTGGTACGGGCTGTAGTGTTTTATTGTGATCATCACCACGAATAGTGGATGATTGATCTTGTAGACTTATATCATTTTTTGTATCACTTTTTTCTGATCATAAGGCGTTTTGAACCTATGATCGAGGACGATGTAATATTTTTTGAAAACACTACTCTTATGCTATGATATTACTACTGTTTCCAGTTATCTGTCTTAACATGTTATCGAATGTTATTTTGATCTACTGCTTTAATTATTGCAAATGTCTGTTTATAACACTAGAAGCTACTGCATTAGCTCATGTGTTTAAATTTCTTGGAATGTGTTGACACTCAATATAATCAAATTCTCGTTCCAAGAGACGAACTCTCAAAAATAATCTTAACAACACTGGGTTATTAATTGCATATACTCTATTCAATTGTAATACAATGAGTTCAGAATCTAACCTGACAATCAAACTTCGAATTCAAAATGAAATGGATTCAGAAAATAACTTAATAACTGCGCCATACTCTGCAATATTGTTCGTCATTTGACCGAGGCTTATCCCATTCATAGATACTAACTCGTCAGTGGGTGAATAAATGACCCAAGCTGCGGAAGAGATGTTCCGTGCACTACGACAAGCACCATCAGCAAAACCAATGTATGTTTGAAGGGACGTCGATATCTGCAAAATCAAGAGTGATCCAGATAAGCAGGGATAATGGTAAAAGCACACTTAAACTAGGCACGCTCTCTAATCTACAACATGCCAGCTTATGAAAATAACTAATATACAGGGAAGATCTCCACACAAGAATCAAGCATAATATCTCTTTAGATAAAGCCCATTTTTGGGTTTACCTAAAGAGACCCTGTCAAAGTCAATTATTTCATAGGCCCCTTTTGCAAGCTGTCGCTTGACAATATAAGGACCATGCCACATGGGTTCAAATTTCCTAGCCCCTAGCTTGTCGTTAGCTTGATCATAAACCAAGACTAGGTTTCCTTTTGAAAAAATACGAGGTGTAACACTTCTATCATACTGAGATTTCATTCGTTTTGCATGAGTTTCGGTAGCTAATGCAGTGGTGCGCCGATTCTCATCTAATTGAGCTAAGTACAAAAAGAATTTCTACTCTTCAGAAGTGGCTGGTAGTAACTTTATGGCTAGTTAGAGTGACGGTATCTCGCATTCAATAGGCAATACCGCTTCTAAACCGTAGACTAGTTTAAAAGGGGTAAAACCTGTCGATGTTTTTGCTGAGGTTCGATATGCCCAAAGTGCTGAAAAAAGCATGGTATGCCAATTCAATTTATGAATTCCGATGATTCGTTTGATTATGGTGACTAAAAATTTATTGATAGCTTCAACCAGACCATTAACCTGCGGGTAATATGGTGTAGAACTATCATGGCGTAGGCCAAGTTGATCAGTTAGCTCGGTCATAATGATGTTTCGAAAATGACTCCCATGGTCAGTAATTATCTCTTGGGGTACACCGAAACGAGCAATCACATGATTGAACACGAAAGTAGTTGCAGTTTTTCCATCTGCCGCAAATGTAGGCATTGCCTCAACCCATTTGGTAAAATAATCTACTACGAGAATAATATACCCATGCCCCCTGGCCGAGTGAGGGTTACATGTAATGAAGTCAATGCCCCATTTTGCAAAAGGACCGACAACAATTATAGGGTGAAGAGGAGCGAGTGGTGCATGCATCTTTCGATCAAAGATTTGACAGTTGTGGCATTTTTGGATAGAATAAATACAATCTTTAAATAAGGACAACCAAAAATATCCAGTGCGCAATATCTTTTGGGCTGTGGCATACCCAGACATATGACCATCATATTCTCCAAAGTGATAGTCATTCACCTTCGTCAAGAGTGAGACAATGTCGAAAAATAGAGTCCGCACCATGACGATATAGTGTGTCACCAACAATATGATATTGCTGAGATTGGAAACATATTTTTCGTTGTTGTGACGGTGAAATTTCAGGCCAAAAATTTTGGGCTTGGAGATAAATGATGATCTCTCCATACCAAGGATCGATGGTACTGATAAGAAACAAAGACTCATCCATGATCGGATGTTCTGCCACAGTTTCTGTGTCAGTACGTGGAAAGTCACACATAAGTTCAACGAATACCAATGATTTCTTTGATTTGGATTTTTCAAGTTCGAAATCAAACTCCTGCAGGATAACAATCCATTTGGAGTATTTTCCCCTTAGCAGTTGTTTGGTCAAAATATACATCATAGGGTTACAATTATAAATCACTGTTGTTTTGCGTAACAGTATGTAATGACGAAATCGTTGGATAGCTTGAACGACTGCCAAGGCCAATTTATCCACATGTGAGTACTTGATTTTTGTAGGTTTTAACCCTGAACATAAATTATCTACACACGAATCTTATAACAGAAAATAAACAATTGCGAGAGCATAAAACATAAAACAGATAAACACAGAGATTTTCCCCTGGATCCCAAATCGGGACGACCAGCTTGATTTTTCATTATATTCCTTTTAGTGTTACAACACATATATATACATGCCGGAGCATACATAAACCCCAATCCATTAACCCTGGATTAGAACATAACCGTAGTTCCCTTGACCGGATCTACAAAAATACTAGGGGCCGAAAAACCATCGAACCCCAAAACCATGTGCAAAACCATGCACAAAACCATGGACGCAGACTACCCAGCGGAAATTAAGGAACCATGGTTAGTCGTGGAAAGAATATAACACATACCCAACAATTTTGGTCGGATTCAGATTGCGACTGAGATAATAAATCACATGTTCATTATGGAATTCATCTTCCTGAACTAAGACCATGCCAATCATAGAATTGGAGCCTGTTAAGTATAAAAAGTAATTCTGGTTGTAATTGGGAGGATGCAGTATTGGTGCATGGGTCAATGCGTGTTTAAGAGCATCAAAATATTGATCAGCGATCTCGTCCCAAAAGAAAGGAATATTTTACTTTAACAACCTGGTAAAACCTTTGGTTAACTCAGCATAGTTAGGAATGAACTAACGTAAAAAAATCTCTTTCCCTTCCAAACTTTGGAGTTGGCGAAGAGTAGAAGGAGGAGGTAAATTGATGATAGCCTCAACCTTCGATGGGTCGACATGAATGCTGTCCTTTGAGACAACAAATCCCAACAATCGTCTAGATTCAACACAAAAGACAGATTTGTGAGGATTCAGATGAATCCTATAAAACCTACATCTCATAAAGATAGCTCGTAGATGAGTAAGATGATCTGCTCTGCGCGATGAATGAGTAGGTAAATCATCGAGATAGGGTTGAACAATGTGTTTAATGTCCTGAAATGCATAATACATTGCCCTTTGAAAAGTTGCGCCAACGTTCTTAAGTCCAAAAGGTAATTTGCAGTAAGAAAAAGTCCCCCACGGACAAATGAAAGCTGTTTTGGGTTGATCAGCAGGGAGTATGTTGATTTGATTATAGCCCAAAAATCCATCCATAAACGAAAACATTTCACTTCTGGCACAATTGTCAATAATTTGATCGATATAAGGGGTTAGATAATTGTCTTTTGGACAAGCTCAATTTATATCCCGATAAGATACATACTCGTATTATCCCTTATTTTTTATTAACAGGAACGATATTAGATACCCAATCCGTTAAAGGAATTGGATAAATAAAACCTGCACGAAGTAATTTATCAACTTCTACTTTAATAGTGGCAGATTTTCGCGGATGTATCTGACATAATCTTTGTCGGACAATTTTAGCATCCGGGTATGTTTTAATTTCATGAACAACAATTGATTGATTGATTCCTGGCATTTATTCATATGACCAGGCAAAAATGTCATAGAATTATTGAAATAGGGCTTTATATGCTTGGATTTCATCTGGCGTACAAGAAGCACCTATATGAACGTTTTCAACAATTCCTGGTTTCATTGAGATGTAAATAGGAACTGTCGTAGAAATGTTTGCTAAGTTCAATTCAGACTCAGAATTTGTGAGAGGATTCTGGGGTTCATTGACATAATCAGTGGTAAAAATGGATGAAAATCAGTTTCAAAATGATTGAGATCAGGTAAAAACGAAGATCGATGATGCAGATCTTCCATGGTAATTCTTCTATAGACAAATATTCACGAATATGCTCATCAGTATTGAACACTTGTTGAACAGGATCCAGAATTGATGGCGAAGCTGAGCTCGATATGGAAAGTGATTCCTCATTGATCACATTCACTAGATCAAGTTTAGTTTAAGGAGTATTAGAAAATGACTGTACTGCCTGATATGCTAATTCAAAAGGACTCAAAGGCATCGCGCCATCGAAGGAATCCAGTTCTGAGTCTGAGCGTACTATCCAAGGATCATCAAAGGAAACAGTACTTGATATAATCATATTGATGTTAGCAATAGGAGGTGGTACATTGGGAGCAGATAGGGAAAAAGTCCCCAATAAAGCAGAATCTTTAAGCAAACCTACTCCGACATCTTTATAAGGGATAGTCAATTTGCTGACATGTTGGATGCTATCAGTAGAGGCTGGGTAGGATGAATAATATGAGAGATGATCTATTTTAACGATCTTTCCTTTATGAGGAAACATGATGAGATGAAAGACCGATGATACAACAACATTCATGGTGTAAGACCAACTACGACCTAGGAGAAGGTTGTAATCCAGAGGGGCATCAACCACTTCCACATCTAGATTAGTGGTTTTTCCTTCGACCTCGATAGGTAGATCCTGTAGAATACCATACGGATGGAAACCTCTTCCATCAAAAGCTTTGAGGATAGTCGGAAATTGGTTAATTGTCAGAGAACCAAGTGATTTCCAACATTTTAACAACATAATACATGTAGAAGCCCCTTCATCAACAATAGTACGAAAGCAACGTTTGCTTTTTACTATTACCGAAATTTGAAAAGCCATTTGATGGGGTAGGCGGGGTGTAAAATTCTCTAAATAGAAGATCAATAAGTTTGAATCCTGAAGATCTATGGCTCCTATGGCTGACAATAGTAATTTTCTTTGGGCTGGACATGATTGCAGCACTTCCAAAGCCGACATTGCTGAAGGAGAAATTGCCAAGTCTTCAACAATATTGTAGTTCTGAGTAGCTCTCGCATGTGGATTGAAAGCTAATTTACGAAATACACCTTTAACAGGCGATTTGATTACTAAGTCAGGATTTGGTTTCTTGATTTGTAGCAGATAAAAAACTGAGGGAGATGTAGTTGATGCTGAATTAGAATTTTCTTCTTCTTTACCACCAACAAGATTTTTACTACTGTAATCTTGTGATCGCGTCGCAACCATCAAGAAATATTCTAGCGTATTTGAGGAAGATCCAATCATATAACTATCTTGAGCAGGAAAGGGATCCTTGAAGACATCAGGTATGGGTGAACCCTTAACGAATTTCAATACCTTGGCTCTATGCGGGCACTCTTTAGTAAAATGATCCTCATCACAGATCAGACAAGGATAACGAGGTTTTCGTTTATCGTCAGTGGGTTTAGTTTTATCATTTTTATCTTTTGAAGATGATTTTTTGTTTTTATTCTTACCTTTCTTCTTACCACCAATTTTAGGTTTGGTTTTAGATGATTCTACAACATGAATATCGGCGGAAGTTTCAACGGAAGAATCTCCTTTTGGTGAATCGGGTAAAGTTATAATAGGAGAAGTCGTCTTGGAATATTTATTCTTACCCTTGCTAGTGTTTACAGAACCAATTACACCATCAGTGGCATGAGAGCCCGAAGGAGTTGTAGTTAATTGACCAGGTCTTGGTAAATTGGGGATTTTGTCATACAGAGTACCTGACAGTATATATACAAGGTCAAGGCACTGATCTTGAGCAATGACTTGCTCTTATGTAACAACCCCTCCTTTGGCCACATCTTCAGTAATTTTGGGCAATAATGATTTGGTAAACCATTCAGCGAAAATTTGATCCGGAATAAAGAATTTTACTAAACACCTCCTACGTCGCCCTTCATGAATGTGATCATATATGTATGTAGACGTAGATTGTTTTAATGAGGTCAACAATTCCGTACCATTGTTGTATCTAACAGGTAACTGAAAATGGGTTAGGAAAGTAATAGCTAGTGCATTAAATTTATTAAATGAGCCTCGTGGTAACTTAATGTACCATTTGGAAACTAGACCAATGAGAGTCCTCTCAAAAAGATGTAATCGAATCGAATCATTGATTAGTGAATTGGATGCACACTAGAGGTCATAAGTCATACTGATTAGATGGATCTTCTCTTGACTTACCTTCAAACTTTGGAATATCACTGGGAAACTTATTAGGCATCGACGGCCAATACAGAAGATAAAATATGGGATCATTCGTAAGGCGTGATAGATCAGGTAAATCTAAAGTTGCTATGAATGGTAACCGATGGCTAGGGTCTTGATAACATTGTGTGATCAAACCAGTTCCAGGAGGAGGATATCCAGGATATCCTGGAATTGGATGCGCATTGGGAATTGTGAAACCTCCTGGATAACCAGGATTAACTAGACCATACTGGGGTTGTTGAGGTACTTGATAAGTATACCCAGGATACAGCTGATACTGATATGTTGGATTTTGTGTAGCATGTCCAAATTGATACTGCCCTTGGTACGGTTGATAAGTAAATTGTGGTTGACTAGTGAGAATCGTACTTGTACCAGATTGTCCTGTAAGCATCTAGACCGTAGTTAGAATTGTAGATCTTGACTATGGCATAGATACTTAAGGAATTTGCACTGATACAAGGGTAGTAGAAACAAGAGCTACAGATACTCCGGAAATAGGTGTGGTAGGTTGAACAGAAGTTGCAATAGCAGTAGAAGTTTGAGGCAGAGTTTTAGGTGTACTTGGCCTAGGTTGCTGAACAAAACCAGGTGAAGAGACTTGAATGGTAGGCTGGACAGGTTGCTGGGTTGGACCAGAACCTATAGGCTGTCCAGGTTGATTAGGTAACTGCACATTGGGTTGTAAAGCCTGTTGAATTTGAGATGGATCCCACACCATATTAATGTCGCGGCATTGACCCATAGAAGGTTGTGCATATGAAGGACCATAACCAGGTTGAACATAAGTTTGATAATTAACGAGGAAATTTCCAGCTCCTTGTAATAATGGTTGACCAGAAGGAGGTTGAAAACCTTGAGTTGGGTACTGACCTTGAGGTTGATATTGACTTTGAGGCATGTACTGAATCTAGGGTTGATATTGACTCTACGGTATAAACTGACTCTAGGGTTGATATTGACCTTGAGGTATGTACTGTCCTTGAGGTTGATATTGACCTTGGGGTATGTACTATCCTTGAGGTTGCTCCCCAGGCTGTAAATATTGTCCTGAAGTTTGACCTCTAGGTGGTAAATAATTACCCCGAGGTTGCCCTCCGGGAAGTAATTGACTACCTTGAGGTTTCCCCCCAGGCGGTAACTGACTTCCTTGAGGTTGCCCCCCAGGTGGTAACTGAATTCCTTGACGTTGAGGATTTGGAATATTTCTAGATATCATAAAAATTTGTTTTTTGTTCAACGTTTCACTGTTTGTGCCATTTGTACCAGATGATAATATTTGTTCAATTAGTTGAGGAGCTGCTCCTGAGAACGTACCAGAGAGCGATTGGTATCCTGGAGGAACAGATGAACCACCGTATAAAAATGTTTCCAGAGATTTAGAAAAATAGATGACTCACCCGACATAGCTAATGAAGGTTGATAACCTCTCTGTGTAGGGTAAAAGGGAATTTAGGGTGGTGAATAAGTAAGACCTGTGTTTTGTAAAAAATCTGTCAATGATAAACACCAAGCTTCAGTTCTAAAAAGACTGTAGAGTATTGATTCACGCTCTCTAAGATTCAAAGTTTCTTGGGTTTCGGGGAGAACTATGTCTTCGTCTGGACCAACAAGTTCTTCAATACATATGAGATCAGAAGGAAGGTTTTCGGTAATGCGATGTCTTACTCTAGGTGAATCAGGATCACTAGAAGTCGGAGTAACAAATCCTGAAGATGATTCCAACATATAAGGTTCAATTTCTGGCTCAGAAATTTCAGGTTCTTTAGCTAATTCACTAGTTGTAGAAGCAATGTCAGTGATTTCGGAAATTGAAATTGACTCTTGAATATATTCTGTTGTTTGTGATTGATAATCAGGATGAGTAATTATGGATGATTCTCTTGGTTCTATCAATCTAATTCTGATGACACTATGTGGTACCAGAGCTCGCAATCCTTCAAGTTGGCTTGGTGTATACTCAGGGGGTTTCCCCTGAAGTCTACACGATTGTCTTGGTAATTCAGCCACGATTAAAAATTATTAATCACACGTAATCAAAGAAAATTTCAAACAAAAATCCCAAAGTCACTAAGGAGACAATCAAATGATCAAACGCTTATAAAATCTAGGATATCAAACCACACATAAACAGTAGATTCCCACACTAAAAACACTAGTTGGTGATGAAATCCAACATCGTAGTATTTAATGTAGAAATGGCAGTTGGAACAATTACCCCAACAACCTGCTTAATGAAACATATCGGTGCAAGTTTCTCCACTTAAACCATCTCGAGTGAAGATAACCCTCTGGAGAGTCCAAGTGAGTCTAGTCAACGTCTGCTCCAGGTACAGTGGGATCTTTCCTCCACCGTCACCTTAGGAAAAAATCTTAAAGTTTACAGCCACTAAGGTTACCAACAGGAACAAATATACCAGGGGGAACAATATACGATCCGATATACGCGCAAGGGCAGAGTAACAAAGCTCAATCCCCTTGAAGGCTCCTTGACATAATCCAAGGTATACCGAAAAGTGACCCCAGGTTCCTCGAAAATGATTAATCCAAGGTTTACTATTGTTAATACACGCACATCTTCTATCGTTCCTAATGAGATAGAATTGATCACCTCACTGGTTCGAATATGATCTCGTGCTTAACTCCTTTAGGAGGAGCTTCCCATAGCATACAAGCTACTATTGGATTTTTCCTACTGCAAGATCAACTACTTATTTGTTTTAATTGTCTCGGAGAGTTAATTACTCCCTACTCCAAGACACTAGCCTAAGCTATGTTGGTGAAAAGAGTCCTAGAAATATAAAAATGACTAGATTGATTTTAATTTAAGCGTTGCTTTTAATTGGCTGTTTCTTAGGAAAATAGGTGCGAAAGTGAAACTTTGATGATATGTAGTGACCCGACTCAAAACACACTAAAAATGCATCTATTATGAGAAACAATTCATTTCCTTTCAATGAATCCTATTTAAAAGAAAGAGTTGAGAAATGCAATCTTTTAAAACAATTCTTTCCTTCAAAACAAGAACATATTAAAAGAAATCTTATTTTATGAGAACTTAAAATGATCAATTGCTTAAAAATAAATCCTTAATTCAAGATCGAAACTACAATCAAACATTCTCCAAAAGAAACCTACAATTTCTAGAAATAACACTCAAAACTAAAAACACTAATTTCGAGACCTAAAAATTCTAAGAATTAAATCTGAAATCAAAACTTTAAATATTTTGGGGACGTTTTTCTTAGTTTGTAATCGAACTAAGAAATTCTTTGTTGAAAGCAGCAAAAACTCAAAAACATCCAATTATGGTTTTTTAAGTGAAATTCAAAACTTAATGAAAAAGTTTTATCAAGATTTGCAAATGTGAAAATGGGATCTAATTCTCATAAAGCAATTTCTGCTATGAAGTCAAAGACTCAGCAAGAAAACAATGAAATACCAGTGATCTAAGGTATACAAAGGTTTATATTCTTTGAGTGATACAAAGACAAAGAAAAAATCACTTATAACATGCAAATATTGTAGAAAATCATTCAAAACTTAAAAATTATGAAAGGAACTCTTAAACAAAGTTTTCTGATAGAACATACAAGTCTGGGTATTTACTGAGAATCTTGCAAACCGATCCTGGAAAAGAGAATTTTAATTTTTTCAAAAATTTTCCCAGGGTCTGCAGGTTTTAGTGTAAAGAGGTGTGGTGCCGCACTATGTATACAGAAAAACAACGGAGATGACCGCACTGTGCCTAAAGACAAAGTGTAGAGACTAGAAAACTTAAAGAAAAATAAAAAATTCTAAAACACTTTTCAGGGATTCTATAGGAATAAATTACCCAAGCCAATATCAATTAATCAAAATCAGAAAAATAATTTCACAAGTCAAAAATAAAATAAAACCAAGTTCAAGATCCATTCCCTAGTGGAGTCGCCATTTTGTTGGATGGATGAATCATTCTTGCGAACACGATAAATCTCCCTAGTATCTTACGATAACTAGCAACAAACAAACATATGTAAACTACTTTCTCTAGATTATATTTGATCTAGAATTATCTATAATGAAGGATTTAGGACTTACCTGTAGTCCAGCGTTGATCGTAGTCTTCTTTCCTATGGCTTTGAATACATCTCCTTTCGGGATCTGCAATAAAAAACATGAAAGAATCAGAAGCACCTGCATAATATGGACTAATTCATAAACCATAAATCTAGCTTGATGATCAAGAAATTCAAGAAATAAGCCATTTAAATAAACAACTCATTGAGAAAATAGGATCCATTTGTATTATCTTTTATGAAAGAAGGATCCTTACAACCGTGTTCGCCTTGATGTCATACAGGTCCTTCCGGGGTCTGGAACAAGCGTTTCCTCTACTTTAACAAGCCTTTTCACTCTCTCGACTAGCATAATCTCTGTAAATCCTCTGCAACCTCTTGTAGTTGATGTTGAACACACTCCCCTTACAGAGAAAGACTCCAAAATCAGTGATACAGTCACTGATTTCAACCTCTTGGACATCCACTGTTGGAGCCATGATAAATCCATAGATCAGGCTGATGATAACTACCTTTGGGAATCAAATTTACCTAAATACATCTTCCCACATACATTCCAGTTTCCTGATATCATCAGACTTTTCCAAATCAATTATCTACCCAATGAAAGACCCCAGTAACCCCTAGCAAATAAATTTTGTTTACAATTACTACAGAATCAATAAACTAGATGTTACAGATCCAACCTAAGCCTGATAAAGCCCCTTTATCAATTGAAATCCTCACTAAATTATATTTAAAGGCTGACTTTCCCAAGAGGTTTCAAATATTCCAAACCTTTCTTCCTCCATCAGTGGAAACTGCAAAGAGTAACCCTGCTTAGTCAGCTTCAATTTTCTCAAAGAGAACCAGACAGATTGTCACAATGCTGTCTTGCATTCTAGGGTACTTCACAGATGAGTATGTAGATGCTTCAATCTTAGGTTTTCTATCCATTTTCTGCCCAGGACAACCTCCAGCTTCCACATTTAACTTTTCTCAATATATATTAGAAGCCATCCATGAGAAATTAGTTAAATTACCAGAGGAAGGAGTGTTTAAGTATTCATCTTTTTTGTTTCATATGTTCCTATATTTACAATATGAAAGGTTTGCAGTTAACCTTCAAAAAATAGACAAAGAGGGTAACCCCCAATTTGTAGTCTTCTGGAGTTCCTTAATTAGAAAGGATTCCACAGAATTCACCTAGAAGGACTTCATTGATGCATTTTTTTATCCAATTGTCAACATGCTGAGTAGTAGCATTCAACCAAGAGTTAGAGATGAGATAAAGAATGTATTACAATTATCTGAACCCAGTAGAACAGGATACTGGTATTTATACTAGAACCACACCAAAATTAGGGTGTATGGATGCCAACTCATTCCATACAAGCTGCCCAAATACCTCCCAATGAGGTTATTTGCACTAGAATACATCAGATTGATCCTAAACTCAGATGAAGTCAATTTCCTTTCAGCAAAGAAGAAAACTCAGTTTAAAATTAAGAACCAGCTTGGTCCTTTCATTTACAATAATAGGAATGTTGGTCAATAAGAAGAAAATTGTTTATAGTATTTCAAGTTCAATAGTAGTTTTAAATGGAAGTATGATCCTTTGGGAGTTATCAGCAAGTTAAGAGTAAAATTAAATTGAATCCTTTTGTCCATGAGTCTAAACCAGAGATTGAAAAGTACTCCAACCAGTTAGAGTGGTTGGAAAATACTTTGCAAGAGGTAGAGAAGAAAGGTGATACTAGTTCCATATTGCATACTCCAACCCTACAAGACAGGAACTCAAAGAGGCCAAGAGAAGAAGGTTCATATTCTGCAAAGACCACCACTGAAACCAAATTCAAACTAATGTACAGGAAGAAGCCCAAGTTGAATCCAATAATTAAACAAGTTGAAGTCATTGACACAGTTGAGATTATTGATACAGATGTAATTGTCTAAGAGAATGCACCTCTAGTAGTTTCAGAGGAAACTCATCAGCCATCAACCTCTAATACACAAATCATTTAGAAGAAACACTGTGTAGAGGTATCTTCATCAAGAAAATCAGTGGACAAAGAACAAGATATAATGGAAAAATATAAAGAAATCAAATTGAGGAATGAGGCATTGAAAGCTGTCACCTATTCCCAATATTGGAAATAGACTCCAAGTGACCAAAACAGGTTACTTTCAGTCTTTGATTATAAAACCAGGAAGATGGAAATGACCTTTTTTCAACCAACAATGTAGGCTCCAAAGTCATCAGCAGACTATAAGAAAACAACATTTGAAGTTCAAGCCAAATATCTACATCCAATAGATCAAATTGAGTTCTATAAGAAAGATAGAGAAAATATTTACTCCACTATGACTAACAAAGCTATGAGTGTAAAAAAACTACAAAATTCTCTAGAAAACATCAGAGCACAATTAAAACTAGAGAAGGAATCTTCACAAGCTAAGGGAAACAGAATAAAATCACTGGAATAATTGGTCATGGAGGTTGGATATGATCGAAAGAACATCAAAGCAACCGAAGAACTCATTAAGAAGAAGAATGAAAACATTGCTGCATTAAAGAAGCAGCTGAAACTACCTCCAACAAATCATCGACAGACTAAAGAAGTTTTAGAGAATGAAAGTTAGAAAGATGAAATTATGAATCTCATCATTTAGTTGACAACTCAACTGAAAGAGCTGGAGAATGAAATGGATAAATTGGTGCAGGAGAAAAAGGCCAGCATGGAAGCAATCCCTGTCACTGCCATTCCTACAGTTACAACAATAGTTCCATCTACTTCATCAACTCCATTACCTACTGCAGTTCCAGTGACAACAAAAGTTCAACCA